>WBNM01011296.1:0-84528 GCA_013399055.1 Ramphastos sulfuratus | reverse complement strand
GCTTACTGAGGGAGCACTCAATCTTCCTGTCCAGATGATTGATAAAGATACTAAACAAGCCTGCCCCCAACACTGAGGCCTGGAGAACACCACTTGTGTTTGTCTGTCTCCTGGATTTAACTCCATTCACTACCCCTCTATGACCCCAGCTATCCAGCCACTTTTTAACCCAGTGAAACATCCACCCATCCAAGCCATGCGCAGCCAGTTTCTCCAGGACGATGCTGTGGGACACAGTGCTGAAGGCTNTTTGTGACCCGAGAGATAAAACCATCTCAGATCAACAATCCCACCTGTCCGGATGCTTCTGCAGAGCCTTCCTACCCTCAAGCAGATCAACGCTCTCACCCACTTTGGCGTAGTCTACAAGCTTACTGAGGGAGCACTCAATCTTCCTGTCCAGATGATTGATAAAGATACTAAACAAGCCTGCCCCCAACACTGAGGCCTGGAGAACACCACTTGTGTTTGTCTGTCTCCTGGATTTAACTCCATTCACTACCCCTCTATGACCCCAGCTATCCAGCCACTTTTTAACCCAGTGAAACATCCACCCATCCAAGCCATGCGCAGCCAGTTTCTCCAGGACGATGCTGTGGGACACAGTGCTGAAGGCTACACTTAAGTCCAGATAGAAAACATCCACAGCCTTTGCATCATCCACTAAACAAGTCACTCTGTTATAGGAGATAAGATTTGTCAAGTAGGACCTGCTCTTCATGAACCCATGCTGACTGGGTCTGATTACCTGGTTGCCCTGCACGTGCTGCATTATGGCACTTGGGTTGATCTGCTCTGTGACCTACCCCAGCAATGAGTTGACAATGACAGGTCTGTAGTTACCCAGGTCATCCTTCCAGCCTTTCTAGTAGCTGGGCATCGTGTTTGCCAATCTCCAGTCATCTAGGATGTCCCCATTTAGCCAAGGCCACTGGTAGATGATGGAAAGTGACAGAGAACACTTCTGTCAGTTCTCTCAGTACCCTTGGGTGGATGCTATCCAGCCTGATAGACTTGTGTATGTCTAAGTAGTGCAGCAGGTCACTAAACATCTCCTCTTGGATTGTGGGGGCTCTGTTCTGTTCCCTGTTCCTATCTACCAGCTCAGGGGACTGGGTATCCAATGCACAACTGGTCTTACTTCAGAAGACTGATCCAAAGAAGCTACTGAGTACCTCTGCCTTTTCCTTATTCTTTACCACTATTTTCTACCTACATCCAACAAAGGGACAGAAGTTTCCCTTAGTCCTTCTTTAGTTGCTAATATATTTGTAGAAGGATTTAACAAATTAATTTCCACTTGGGCTTTGGCCATTCTAATTTTCATGCATAGCCTCACAACAACCTTGTAGTCCTCCAGAGTGGCCTGTCTTTTCTTCCAACAACCATAAACTCACCTTTTCTCCCTAAGCTTCAACAGATCTCTATTCAGTAGACCAACCTTCTTCCCCACCACATCATCTTGTACCCAAGGAGAATTGAGTGTTCTGATTTGAGACTGCAGTGACAAGAAGTGCTTTGTGCCTGCTTTCCATTAAAAGCTCTGCTTTTCTTAGTGCAGCAAGTGATAGGTGCAGGTGCCAGCGGTGCAATGTTATGTGATTTGGGTCTTTGCTTTTGTTTTTAGTCTCTGTTTGCCTCATTTAGTCATAGCTCTAAGGCAAAACATCCCTTGGTCCCTGTGTGTTCAAGAGGAACCAGAACAAATTGTTATGAATGAGGGAAAATTAATTTGAAAATATTGAGGAAAGTCAAGAGTTTTTATTCAAAGGAAAGCTTGTGCAAAAGTGAGACAGGATCTTAGATTGTGTAAATAAGGAAGGACCTTTGATCTGAGTGGGAAGAGAAAATTTTGATGGAAAGTTGCTCTATAAAAAAGGGGGGGGGGAAGTATATTTAATAAAAGCATGGAGTATTGTATCTGTTAGATTTTTTCCAAAATGTATGCATTCCAGTAGGTAAGGCAGAGCAGAAGGGAAAATATGTTGACACCAGACTCTAGAGGTGATGGACATAAAAGATCTAAACAGAACAGTAATAGAGCATTCTGGCTTTTAATGGAAAGGAGTGGATGACTCTCAAACATCAGTAAATGAACAATGCTAAAGTAGATTTGCAGCTTTATTTCCTACTTCTGTATGTAGGTGGCTGACACAATATGCAGACGTCTTTTCTTTTCAGAAGAAAAGTAATGTATTGCTTTTCTGCAAATGAGATTACAACCCTGTATGCTGTGTCAGACAATTCATGCTTGCACTAAACTATTTTAATGTATGATATTAAAAAAAAAATATGCTGTCACTTATTGGCAGCAAAAGTGATTTATTTAAAAAACCCAAATAATAGAGTGAATTGTGTTCTTCTTTAGTGGCAGTAACTGGCAGTGTTACAGCAAGGTCATGCAAAGTTATATGCATACATAAAAATAAGTCGCAAGGGTATGTAAATGAGGTGTTTGCAATTGGGAATAACTTAGTGACAAACCTAGGGAGAACACTTTGATTTCAGATTCCCAAACTCTCATCCTCAGAGGAAACCTGAAAGACTGGGATGTTGTTATCTTTGTTTTCAAGTCAGTTTGAAACAAAAATAAAATGCGGCTCAGGAAACTGCAGCCAACTTTTCTACTCTTTTGAAGACTATGGAAGGAAGCCAAAATTATCTTCAGCACTGGTTTTGTTTAGAAATGTATTTGCAAGACTTCAGAAAATGTTCCAAATAAGGCAACTCAGTAAATGGAGGAGGGGGACAGAGAGGTTTCCTTCCAAGGATGGGCATTGATAATAGACAAGGCATTTGTCTTTCCTAAGTGTTTACAAACCAGACATGGAACCCAAAGGCAGAAGTGGTCTCTAAAAGAGCTTCTTTCTCTCTGCTGCCAATGAATGAAGCCTTGCAGGCTAATAGCTCCTACATTCATGTCTGATTTCAAGTGTCGTAAGCCCATTGGGACGAGTCCTCTCTAGCTGTCGTGTGCACTGTAGGAATCCCAGTTTCATTCTGTGACTGTTCTGAAGACCTATTAAGCTTAAAACTACATTCCAGGAGAGACATTGAACAGTCCTACAAAATTAATTTGATTTAGATTCCATTAAGAAATCTATTCATTAAAAGGCCCTACTTATTTATAAAAACAAACTCTGTCACTTGATCTTAAAATAGTTTTTATACTAGTCATTATTATTCTACTGTACTATATTTTGATTTGTTAAAACCACCTATATCAAACTGAGATCACAAACTGTTAAGATTTCTGGACAATGTTTTGAGTGCAAAGGTAGTTTTTGCACTTTTTCGAGGGGGAGTGGTTTGTTTTTTCCTCATCTGCAAAGTTTTGTCTTTGCCCTTGAAATGGCTTAAAAGTGCAGAGGATCAAGAATGTTGCTGGTTTGTTTTTTTGTAGTTGTGATCGCTTAAATGAATTCAAGCTGGATTAAGTGTTCTTTCATCCCACTTTCAAATCAGCAAGTTCACTCAATCCAGTCTCCCAAAGGGTCAGTGTTAGGCCTTAGGGCATACCTGTAAGTGAGTNGAATTGTGCCTACCCAGGTCCAGGACCTTACACTTGGCCTTGTTGAATTTCAGGAGGTTGGCCTGGGCACACCTCTGCAGCCTGTCCAGGTCCCTCTGGATGGCATCCCTGCCCTCTAGCAAGTCTAGGAGCAGTTGAAAACAAGGTGAGGATCAAGAATTCCTCAGAGGAATCAGCCTGCAATTTTATGCTCTTCTTTCAGCCTGTGTGTGTTGCAGACTGAGAAAATAGGACAAGAGCATCATGAGATGTTCAGTGCTGAGTCAGACGTGAAATATTGTGTTAAAGTAAAAAACACTGCAGTGACTTTCACTTACACAGGTTAGCAGATGGTCTGTGTCAGTCATGTGTGTAAGGCACCGATACTTGTGTTTGCTATGATCTCAGTAAGCAAGGCACTCAGACTCTGAAGTAACGATCAAATATAACTTACTGAAACTAAAAAGGAAGGGGAGAGTGGATAATCTTACATCCCAATGCCAAGAATTGTGGGATGTGTCTATCCCATCCTTGGACAGACCTCCAGCTAAGGCTAAGGCACGATGCAGAGAACCTCATCCGTGGAGAGGTTTGCTAGCATGATGGACTTAGTGTTCTTGCAGGAGTTTCTTAGAAGGAAATGTTATTAATAATGGCTGCTGTTGAGCAAAAGAAAGTTTGCTGGGAGAATGTGGCTTCACTTTAAGATAGTGTAATTGCTAGACTCCTGTCATTTAGAGACACAGGGAACTACTGGAGAGAGTCCAATGGAGGGCCACAAAGATGATTAGGGAATTGAAGCCTATCTCTTACGTGGAGAAGCCGAGAAGGCTTGTTTAGCTTGGAGAAGATGGAGAAGGGGGTCTTAGCAATATTTAAAGGGCGGAGGTCAAGAGGATGAGACCAGACTCTTTTTGACAGTGCTCAGTGATAGGACAAGGGGCAGTGAGTGCAAACTAGAACACAGGTTTCACTTGGACTTAAGGGAAACTTTTCTTTGCTTTGAGGGTGCCAGAGCACTGGATCAGACTGCTCAGAAAGATTGCAGAGTCTCCTTCTCTGGAGCATTTCAAAACCCACTTGGGTGTGTTTCTGTGCAGCCTGCTCTAGGTGAAGCTGCTCTAGCAGGTGAGTTGGACTAGATGATCTTCAGAGGTCACTTCCAACTGCTGTCATTCTGTGATTCTGCCCTCTGGTGTGATTAAATGATCAAGTTTATCCTGCTGTCCAAAGTGTATGTGCAAGTATTCAGGCTCACTGTTCTGTGGATCACTGTGTGTAGTAGCCATCCGATTAGGTTCACTACAGTATGCAACTGTTCTCATGGGGCAGCCTTGTTACTTCCTTAACATCAGACTTGGTAGAGTTAGATAATGTTTGGAAGTGGTGATCTTAAAAGGTCTTTTCCAACAGAAACTATTCTACGATTTCGGCAGCAAGGAAAGAGTGTGTTTTGCAGCTTTCAAATGCCTGGTGTGCTTGCAAAAGGGCAGCTGACCTGATCATTTGCTATGGTTCCATTATCTTCTAAAAGGGACAGTTTTTCCATCTGTATGTGCACTGTCGCATAGAGTTTGTGAACCAATTCCTTCTGGACATTTTTCATATTACTGATGAGTTCATTCCAGTAAGGACTACAGGGCTCTTGAGTGTGCATGCAGTTTGGTGCCTTTCAATTACTGTGTCTCTGACTTCATAGCTTGCAGCATAAGCATAGTGCAGGGTGGGGGGAATTACATTTGCAATCTGTTGATTAAAACATACAGAAGAAAGGCTAAAACAAAAGGTAAAGCATTCGTTTGTGAACCAGAAAGATGTTCCACAATCAGATTTTCAAGGAAAGCCATTGTTAGCAGTCTTATTCATTAAACAGCCCTCAGCTGTGAGAGAGAAGCTCTTGAATTTTTCTTATTGGGTTGTCAATTTTATGTTTGTGACTTCAAAAATATTATGTTTGTTTCTGCTTTGAAAGTAGGTAGGATGGTGGGGAATGAGTACACAATAAAAGAGATCTTGATTTCAGAATGTGTGGAAGGCTATTTTCAGATACAGCACAGGGCTAGAAGAGATAGACCATCATCCTGTTCTGAAGCAGGATAAATTTAACCTCCATGCCTAGCATATTCCAAACTTCTTATCCTCAGTTTTTCTTAATACCCTAACAAAGTTTTTTTACCCTAAATTAAAACCGTGAGTAATCTTTTGTGTGTATATTGTGTGAAATTGAAGAACAGTTTGTCACCATTTTCATTACTGTAACATACTAAATATCAAAAATTTCGTGTTCCCTATCACCACCACCTTAAAACTAAACAAGTCTGTCTTTCCAATTTTTCCCTCATGGAACATGTGTTAAGCTGTGTTATTTTGTTCCTTTGGACTCGTTACAGTTGGTCCCCATCTTCAAGTATGGGATCTGAAACTGTACCTGCTTTATCAGCAGAGATATTCATAGGGCAGAATAAAGCAGGATAATGCACTATTATCTCATGCTTTGCACAACATAGTTATTAAGATACAGAGCAGCCAGATTTTACTTTTTTAACTCTTTTTTACAGCACAACACTGTTGGTTCCTGATTTTGTCCTGTCTTATAAATGTGAATTTTTTGCAGTGTGGTGCTAAAACAATTATCCTCTTCTGGCCATACCATCCCCTGCCCTCTCTCCCTCCTCCTTTTTGTTTCTTTTTAAAATCTCAAGTGCAGTATTTTCTACCTGCCTCTGTTGAATTTTCACAGTATCACAGTATAGCAAGGTTGGAAGAGACCTCAAAGATCATCAAGTCCAACCCACTACCACAGACCTCAAGACTAGACCATGGCACCAAGTGCCACGTCCAAACGTGCCTTGAACACCTCCAGGGACGGTGACTCCACCACCTCCCTGGGCAGCCCATTCCAGTGGGGAATGACTCTCTCAGTGAAGAACTTTCTCCTCACCTTGAGCCTAAACCTCCCCGGGCACAGCTTGAGACTGTGTCCTCTTGTTCTGGTGCTGGTTGCCTGAGAGAAGAAAGCAACCTCCTGCTGGCCACAACCACCCTTAAGGTAGTTGTAGACAGCAATAAGGTCTCCTCTGAGCCTCCTCTTCTCCAGGCTAAACAATCCCAGCTCCCTCAGCCTCTCCTCATAGGGCTTGTGCTCGAGGCCTCTCACCAGCCTCGTTGCCCTTCTCTGGACACGCTCAAGCACCTCAATGTCCTTCTTAAATTGAGGGGCCCAGAACTGGACACAGTACTCAAGGTGTGGCCTAACCAGTGCAGAGTACAGGGGGAGAATGACCTCCCTGCTCCTGCTGGCCACACTATTCCTGATGCAGGCCAGGATGCCATTGGCCTTCTTGGCCACCTGGGCACACTGCTGGCTCATGTTTAGGCGGGTGTCAATCAGCACCCCCAGATCCCTTTCTCTTTGGCTGCTCTCCAGCCACTCCGACCCCAGCCTGTAGCTCTGCATGGGGTTGTTGTGGCCAAAGTGCAGCCCCCGGCACTTGGATTTGTTGAAAGCCATCCCCTTGGACTCTGCCCATCTGTCCAGGCGCTCGAGGTCCTGCTGCAGAGCCCTTCTGCCCTCCAACCCACCAACATCTGCCCCCAGCTTGGTGTCATCTGCAAACTTGCTGATGACTGTCTCAATGCCCTCATCCAGATCATCAATGAAGATGTTAAAGAGGATGGGGCCCAGTACTGATCCCTGGGGGACACCGCTAGTGACAGGCCTCCAGCTGGATGTGGCACCATTCACCACCACTCTCTGGGCTCGGCCCTCCAGCCAGTTCCTAACCCAGCACAGAGTGTTGCCATCCAAGCCATGAGCTGACAGCTTAGCCAGCAATTTTGTAATACTGATCCCAAGCATTTCTCAATTTAGAATTGAAATCCAGTCTCCCAAAGCATTTGTAACCCCTTCTGCTCTCTGAACTAAATTCACAGTATTTATTTATTTGCCAGTCACTAGGAAATACTAACTGCCATCAGGGCCTCACTTTAAAGGGCTGTCACAGACGGTACCAAATCACTACTCACTGAGAATATTTTTTAGCTGTGTGTTCTCCTTATTGTCAAGTTGCCTTTCTCCCTCATTTACTTATGAGAATGTTCTTCAGGACAGTGCAGCATTAAACTGCATCATGACTAGTAGTGCAAGAGATCACCAAGAAGACAAAGCCAGAATGTTCACAGTGGTGCCTAGTGGGAAGATGAGTTGCTGAGTATAAATCAGAGAAAGAGGATGCAATCTGAGGATGGCCAGGCAAGTACACCAGGTTGCCCAGAGAGGTTGTACAGTCTCCACCCTTGGAACGTTTCAAGACATAATTAGATAAAGTCATGATCAGTCAGGTCTGATTTCCCCAGTTTGAGCAGGAGAATGGCTTGGAGACTTGCTAAGGTGCTTCAGTGTTTCTTCTGTTTCTCAGATCTCTCAGAGCTTCTTCTTGCCTTTGAGTTTGTCCTACTGTGAGTTTGGCAGTTCTTGTGCATATCTCACGGATCGCTTTCAACAGTTACCCTTTGTCAGATCTTGCTGACAGTATATCAAAGTTGTATAGTTCATTTCATCAGCTTTAGGCTCTAAGTCTGTGTTACAGCATGACATCAGTTTCCAAATATGTCATTGTCCACCTGGAGTAGCTTGCTGGTTGACTGCAGCACTTCTCAACAGTGGCACAACCATAATGACATTGTAATTGTCACCTCTTGTACTGTACTACTGTACATGAAAGAGAGGGCAAAGGCAGTGAGGAGGGCCATGTGGTTACAAAATCAACCTCCTCACTGCCTTACGACTTTATTAAGCTTGTGCTCATGTCCTTCCAAGGACAGCTCCCATCTAGCATTCCACACTGATATAATATCTTGGTGCTCCTCTTCAAAGGAAGTTAATTAATCAATTCCACACTGCACAGGGGGTGCCATAGGTTGAGACTAACTGGCAGAACAGTACAGCTTGCTTGGGGCAGTATTTGTCCATGAATTTTGTACAGTTTTAACTGTTAGAGGTGAAATGAAGCAGGTTTTTTTGTGATGTGGATATTGGTCTCTTTTCCCTAGGAAAAAGTGCTAGGATGGGAGGAAGTGGCCTCAAGTTGCACCAAGGGAGGTTTAGGTTGGACATGAGAAGAAACTTAATCACTGAAGGTGTTTTAAATTACAGGAATACGCTCTCCAGGGAGGTGATTGAATCCCCATCCCTGGTGGTGTTTAAAAGACACAGATGCGGTGCTGAGGGACATGGTTTAGCACCAGCCTTGGAAGAGATTGGTTGGACTTGATGATCATAGAAGTCTTTACCAACCAAAGCAATTCTTTGATTTTATATTGAAATTTTGTATGGGTCTCAGTAAATGCAGGGATGGATATTTGTATCAGTAAATGGTTAATACATGTCAGCTCTCTTTACTTCTCCTACCACTTTTCACCATTGTTAAATTTGCTTGAAGAATTTAAACACCAGCGGGCACACCCTATCATCTGCTGGAGAAGAAGCAGTTGCCTGCTTCTATGGTAAAGCAGCAATTTTTCTTTCCTCTGATCCTGCGTTTATCCATCTGTTTCCTATCCATCGTGATGCCTGGGGCAAATGACTGGACATTCCCCACCTCACCTCCTGCCACCGCCTCGCCGCTCAGTGCTTCCAGGGGGAAGAGTGCCATTCCTGCCACGCTCGCTGTGCTAGAGGGAGCAATGACTGCTTAAAAATAAATTTGGGAGCAGATGGCAAGGCAGATTATTGTTCATCCTAGAGCGATGATGATGATGTGCCAGCTAACTGCTGGTTGTCTATCAGAATTAATCAGGAGCTGTTGTGGCACATGATCAGTGAAGCCACTGCTCTCTCTGGGAAAATCGAAGAAAGAGTAGAGAAGCAACTCTGTAAAATGAGTTATCAGAGNTGCTGGCCATGCTTCTCTTGTTTTCACTTGTTTTTGAAGATATGAGAAGTTTCCAATGGAGGGAAGACTATATGTATTTTTTTTTTAATTAATATTTTTAGAGTTTGGGTTTGGGTTTTGTTTTTTTTTTTTTATTTTTTTAGGGTTTGGGTTTTGTTTTTTTTTTTTTATTTTTTTAGGGTTTGGGTTTTGTTGTTTTGTCTTTTTTTTTTTTTTTATGTACTCACACTCTATATTTCTACAGGTAAGCCCAGCTCCTAAAAGGCAACTGGGAAAAGCTGGTCACTTTGTTCTTGCTTTTGTCTAAGTGGAAGCCTAGGTCATCAGAAATTAAAACATTTAAGAGGTTTATAGAACCTTTACAAGCAGTGTTTGGATGGATGGTATGAATGTGTATGTATATGACTGTCTTGGATTTGTTGTCTGCCTCAGAGGAAAGGACTTGACACCTGCCGTGCTTTAAACACTTCGTAAACGTTAATTCTCTATACACTCATAAAACAGACTAGGCAAAAGCTGCCTCAACCCATGGAGCTCAAAGGCAGTATCAGAGGTACAGCTCCAGAGTTTTGATGCTTTAGCAATTTAAACAGTACTTTATCTATTTTACATTTCTCTTGATTTGTTGTTCGTTTTTTTATCTGTTTGACAGGTTAATGAAATGGTGTAAGAATTAGCAGTTTTGTTTTCTGTGATCAAATGAAGAAATGAAATAAGGAGTATGTGTTTGGTTATTGTTTTGTAATGGAAATCCAGAGTAAATTTCAATTACTTAGTCCACTTAGATAACCTGTTGGTCTTTATTTTTTAGCATAGTAACGCTGCTTAAACTAAGTTTCTTGGTTTGTGTCACCAGCTTCTTTTGTCCAGGCTATCTGTCATGACATCTTTCAGTGTACATCCAGTCTGATATCCAAAGATACTTTGCTGGGATGTAGTTTATTTGTTTCAGAAGACATTTCAGGTGATACATTAAGTATTTTTTATCTAAGACTGTCAGCCTGTACTGTCTGTCTTAAACAGCACATTCTCCACAAACATATATCGTAAAGTTCAGAAGGTGGAATGGTATGTGCTGTTTCTTCACATTTTGAAACCACTTTTTATTTATGCTTTCTTTTTAAATGGCAGTACTGGTTTAGGTTGTTAAAGAGGTATTTCCTATGGAAAATAATCTGAGGGCTGTGCCCCTGTGTAACAGTTAAGTTGGAAGATAAGGCAAGGCTGAATTAAGCTGCTTCAGCTTTTCTTTTCAGATCATCTAATTTGAGGTGTTAGCAGTAAGAAGAAATTAACTTAAAGCAGAAATAAGATAGAGTGACATAAACAGAGGTGGTCCCTCTGGACTCTCAAAATTTGCAGATGTCAAGGAAGCTTTTTATTGCTTTGTCTGGCATTACTGTAAGCTTCGTCAATATCTCTCTTTAACAGTTCCATGAGTAAAATGACAAATCACTAGAGGGTTATCTTTAGGTCAGAAACACTGTTAAAATACTCCTAATGCTAACAAGTCCTTTTTCCTTCCTGGTGTTGCAGATTACGAGAATGGAAATAAATTTTTTTGCTGGCTTATTTCTTCTAATGAATAGGTCAGGCTGGACTGGAAAACTAGCCTTGCTGGCTTTGCTTCTGGTCAGTTCTCCTGCATGCCACTGCAGAAAGGTCAGACTTAGTATTTTGCACCTGAAATGGCCTGTCTGACTTTTTTTGTTTGTTTTACTAAGCAAAATAATTTTGGGAACAAGTGTATTTCATTGTCCTTGCCCTTCCCAACTGCTTTTGGCATGCAAGTGGGTGGAGTGAGACAATGGTTTAAAGAAACTCATGTGTGCAGTTCTGGGCCCCTCAGTTCAAGAAGGAGAGGGAACTGCTTGAGGGATTCCAGTGCAGAGCCATTGAAATGATTAAGGGAGTGAAACATCTTCCTTATGAAGAGAGACTGAGGGAGCTGGGGCTCTTTAGCCAGGAGAAGAGAAGACCGAGGAGTGACTTCATTAATGTTTATAAATATGTAAAGGGCGAGTGCCAAGAGGATGGAGCCAGGCTCTTCTTGGTGGTGCCCAACGACAGGACAAGGGACAACGGGTGGAAGTTGAGGCACAGGGAGTTCCACGTAAACATGAGGAAGAATTTTTTCACAGTGAGGGTGACAGAACACTGGAACAGGCTGCCTATGGGGGTTGTGGAGTCTCTCTCTCTAGAGATACTCAAGACCCACCTGGATGCATTCCTGTGTGATCTGGTGTAGGTGATCCTGCTCTGGCAGGGGGTTTGGACTGGATGAGCTTTCAGGGTCCCTTCCGCCCCCTAACCTTCTGTGATTCTGTGTGCATACAATACCTTGTTCTTCAAATCTTTTTGAAGGGATTGGATGCTGGTAAGATGAGGTTCTGTACAAACCTTGCTGGGCAAAGGTGCCCAACTCCATCCATAAGCATTGCTCAGTTTCACCATGAAACCCGTGATGAGAGACTGCAGTACAAAAGGAAAAAAGTGTAGAATATATCTTTCCTCCAAAAAGAGCAGTAACTGAAAACAGCACCTCTTTTGAAGCAGGTAGTAAAGGTGAGTGATGAGAATTTGGTCTTCGAAGGGTTTTTAGCAGAAATCTTAGTTTCTAACATGTGTCACTAGCACTAAGACTGTCTAGCTAAGCCATGCTGTTGTTTTAGTCCCGCTCACCAACATAGGCCTATGTGGTTCCCATTGCACGAGTCAAAAGAAAAAAGGGATAGATAAGGTTCATTCTCTGGGAAGGTAAAAAATAAATCTCCTCCATTGCTGCTTTCTCTGAGGCAGTGTGGGGTGGGAGAGAGTTATCTGGACCTCACTTCCAGATTCAAAAGAAAGCCTGCCCAGTATCATGGGCCAGAATTTGAGCAACCTCAGCAACTTCTCCGCACATTTTTTTCCTGGTGTGTTATTTCCACCCCTAATTTCATTTTCCAATATTTTTGTAGGCCTAATGTGCACTAACTTCCCTTTCTGTTCCATGTTACCTCCTGGCATCCATGCAATTCTGCCACTTAGAAACTGCCAACTTTTTTCCTCTCCATGGCAGTTCTGGCACCTTCCCACAGTTTGGAGCTCAGCTCAGTCCCAGGAAACCTCTCTTTCCATTTGCTCTCTCTTTTCTACTTAATGAGAAAATAGGGTCCTTCCTTCCAGCCACTGTCTCAAGACACAAAGCACTGCCCAAGCTTTCAGTGCTGCTCTCATCACTGTAATGGCTCCGTTTGGACAAAGAGGGAAGAGGGGAGGTCGGGTACCGAATGCACAGTCTTTGGGAGAAGCTTTGCCATCACACTCTTTTCAACTTCTCTTCATTACCTTCTGCCAGCGTGGAGCAGCAGGTTATGTACAGAGGGGCCTGCAGGTAGCATCTTCCTTGACTGTGATCCTTTTCCAGCCACGAGAGGTGACCCTTCCTGCAGCATTACTTGGACTGGTTTGGAATGTCTCATTTGGCATGCTTAGTTTTCCCAAGAAAGGAGGGAAAGAAATTACCTTTGAGAGTAAAAAAGAGCTTACTCAAGGAGTTGTAAAAATGGATAGCATTTAGAATAGAACAGGGGATGCCATGACTATCCAGAAGAACATCTAAAGGTACGAAACCCAATATATAGATCTATTTCAGTTTTCTTGATGTCTGGTAACAAGTGAAGCTTCACATGATAAAATGTGAGAAATATGAAAAGACTAAATAGATTTATAAAAATACTGTGTAAGGCAGCAATTAGAAGGTGAGACTTCGATGCAAAGGGTCTGTGCACAAGTCTCAGAAGGGGATCTGTTACCTTTTGTATAGCTGAGAATACAAGTTGGTTGAGTAGAAAGTGCTAGTTTGCATTGTCCTTCATATTTCCAGCAAAAAGTAAATAGCAAAAAGTCAGCTGTAAGCCAGTACCCATTCTTCGCACACACTGTTGTGTATTTTTGCAGTGCTGGGGCACCTTTCAAAAACTGCAGACTAAGAGCATGATCTCTCTTACACCAGTTTATAGCTGGCAAGTGTTGCCCATGAGCTATTCCACAGGAAGGAAGGTAACATGACATCTGTTCTGATAATAGATGTTCTGATAATCATTGTTCCAGCATCTGAAAAACCTGCTCGGTTCATTTTGAAGGACCTCCAAAACCTCTTGATAAATAAAAAGGGAAAAGTAAACTGAAGAGCAGTCTTATTTTCTTGGTGCTGGCCCATCATGCGATGCAGTTGAAAATAAGGCTGGAAACAACACTCTGGTTTGGAACTTTCTGCCTCTGCCTGGCTTCCTCTTTCTTAACTCTTGCTGCTGCCATCCCAAGGCTCACCACTGCAGGAAGCACTGGTATGGAATGCATGCTTCTGATATTGGCCCCATTAGCCTTTCAAATACTGCTTTGGGATGGTGATTTAAGGATTTCAGTCTTACTCTTTGTTCTTAAATAGATTTCTTGTGTGTACATGAGCAGATTTGTATGAAAAGCGGAGTCTCAGCTTACACAACATGTTCCCTTGAGTGCCCTTCTTTTTAACTGGATTTTATTGTCTTAAGGAGAAAATGTCATTTAAAAAATATTTTATTAATCTGTATTGTTCTCTGTTGGAGGTCCTGGTGCCTTTCTGGATGAAGCTTGTGCAGTAGGGAATTTTTCTTGCTGCACATTAACTCTGAAGAGAATCTGAAAGTAAAGGGTTTCAGCGATTGGTGTTTCTGAGCCACCATCTATTGAATTTGAAGGCCCCTTTGATTTCAAGTAGTGTAGTAGGTGTGCTAGAGTTGTAAACCTCTCTCCTCACAGAATCTGTTGTATGTTACTAAAGAGCTTTGGTATTGACAGTGAACATGGAAGGATCAATCTCTTCCAGAAGATTGGAAGTGCTGGTGTGGTTTAACAAATGTATTTCAGGCATGGGAATTCAATATTTGCCATTGCCTGAAACAGGGAGGTCTGGAATGAGCCTCTGAAACTTTCCTTTCCTCTATCCCTAAAGATTTGAGATTTTCAGGGAAGAAAAATGCTGTCCTTATGTATTCAAAGGTGTTGCCAAGGGTGTCTTATCTCAGCAATTTTTACTTTTCTTGTTAACAGCAGGGTTCATTTTGTGCCGAGAGAGTTCAGAACAAGTGCTGGACACTATTCTTGGCCATCTGTAATAACATTCCAGCACCACCATTTTTCCACATTATGCCTAGAATAATGTAACTGCATAACTGAGTTAAATCCGCTCTGCAGCTTAACAGAGAGACCTTCTGTTTCCAGGACTGCCAGTCCCTCAATTTTTATACATTTACACGCTGCTCTCAGGGAGAATAAATAATACATGAACATATGCACTGGCTAAGTGACATTTCCTTCTGATTATTGTGAGACACTGGTTAATGGCAATTATAAAATAGGTTTCTTTCAGCCTTTGCTAATCCTGCTGTGTGCTTAAGAGTATTTTTTGTTGTTGTTTTAAGTTGCCTTCTTCCTTTCTGGCTGTCTTTATGCCTGTCTGTCTGTCTGACTTTCTGTCTTTCTGTCTGTCTTTCTGTCTGTCTTTGAGCCTGTCTTTTTGCCTGTCTGTCTTTCTGTCTGTCTGTCTTACAAATTGTTTTGATGTTTTTCATATGTTGGTAAGTTGGTAGGTTTCAACCCTCCTGAATGGGTTTCATTCAGAATTATACCTCATCTGAATCAAAACAGTGCTGCTACTGCAAAAGTGCCCTTAAATGCTATGTCTGCCACATCTGTATTACCATAATAGAAGCTTTGAANTGTTCAAGGCGGGTTTGGACGTGGCACTTGGTGCCATGGTCTAATCTTGAGGTCTGTGGTAGTGGGTTGGACTTGATGATCTTTGAGGTCTCTTCCAACCTTGGTTATACTGTGATACTGTGAAACTGATGGACATTAATCACGAATGAAATGTTTGCTCCCTGTTTAATACCTGGTGGGCAATTCAGTACTCTGAATCTATATTAAAAAAAGAAAAATGTTTAAGAACCATTATTAAAGCTCAAAAGCAGATACTCAGAAGTCAGAGCTAGATCTTGGTGTGCATGTATTATGAAATGGTGGTGAGTTGTAGGATCTAATACTGGCTTTTGCACGTAGAGAATTTATAAAATAAACCTTTTCCAAGGGCCAATTTGAAGGATAAAAGTATATAAGCCTGCTTCTCAAATCTGTTACGAATGATGCAAAATTAATCATTGATATTAATTTCGATATCCAGACAAAGATTGTTAATAAATATGAAAAATGTTTATTAACATTAAATCTTGCCAGAAAACTTATTTACAAGGTTTGGATACTTATACACACAGGGAACAGGCAAAACTGGAACACTTTAAGAAGTAACCAGCAAACACAAACGTTATACTGGAAGAGAAGGTTCTTGCGGTCAGTACACTGCTTGCGGTTAGTTATCCTGCTTAGCAACTAGATGGATGCAGGAAGCTACTTTCTGCTTATGAAAGAAGGCAATTGGTGAATTACAAGAGGCTTTAAGTATTTACTCACAAAATATTATCAGACAATACCCAAAGCATGTGAAGGGGTTGCTGTCGGTGGTCTCAAAGCTGTTAGAGGCTTTGGAGTTTTCCCAGGCTCTTTTCTCAGGTGGCTGGGAGTCTGGCACAGTCTCTGACCTGTTTCCTCTTGATTCCAAATTCAGCAGAAGCCTTGCAGAGGGGCAGGCAGGATGCAATGCCATGTGCAGGCTTGGCACAATGTCACGCTGGCTGTGCAGGCTGATTGCCTGCAGGCATTTAGAGCCTGTTCCTGGTAAACTCGAGGCAGTGGAGTTTCCAGGCAGTTCAGGATGCAGTGAGGCAGCAAGAGCACTGACAGCAGCAGCAGCAGCAGGCATGAATACAATGGCAGAGAGCACCTTGTGTTACCTGCTCATCCCTTTTTATCAATACAGCTCAAGACTAATGGGCCTTTAGCCAATCAGGATGGCACTTTGCCAAGCTTGACCACATCAGATGAAGCGAGGGCTTTTGTTTGCCTTTCCCGTGGTTGCTTCCCCCAGCACAGAAGGAGGGGGAGCATGTCTGGGCAAGCCAGAGTCTGCAAACTCCCTGGCTCCAGGTTCTTTGTCCTCTTTCCCACGATTGCTTCTCCCCATAGCAGAAGGCGGCAGAGCAGAAAAACATGTTTGGGCAAGCCAGGACATGTATAAGCCTATTTTGGCCTGCTTAAGCCCACCATGACACACATGAGCCAGGCAGTTGATTGCTATGCTGAGGACCTGAATTTTGTCCTGCTGCCTCAACCTTACAGTCCCTCTTAGTCAGTGAGAACATGCTGCATGCAGGTGAGACATCCTGCTCATTCTCTAATTCACAGAAACCTGTCTTAAAACGTTACAGTTGTGATACTGAAAATTATCAATTTCGTAAGGTGTTGATTCAGTAGAATTTATGCTCAAATATGTACAGTCTTGGGAGAAACTGGATCTAGATAAATTTAATGCTGGTGGACAACAAGTTCACCATGAGCCAGAAATGGGCCCTCATGGCCAAGAAGACCAACAGTATTCTGGGGTACATTAAGAAGAGCGTCGCCAGCAAGTCGAGGGAGGTTCTTCTCCCCCTTTACCGTGGTGAGGCCGGGCCTGGGGCATTGTGTCCCGTTCTGGGTTCCCCGGCTCGAGGGACAGGAAACTACTGAAGAGAGTACAACAAGAGTGCCACAAAGATGAGGCGACTGGAATGTCTCTCTTAGGAGGAGAGGCTGAAAGACATAGGGCTCTTTAGTCTGGAAAAGAGAAGATCGAGAAGGGATCTTATAAATGCTTATGACTATCTAAAGAGTGGAGGTCAAGAGGATGAGGCTGGGCTTTTGCCCAGAGATAGGGCAAGAGGCAGCAGGTACAAACTACAACACAAAAGGGTTCACTTGAACTTAAAGAAAGCTTCTTTCCTGTGAGAATGCTGGAGCACTGGAGCAGGCTGCCCAGAGAGGTTGTGGAGTCTCCTTCTCTGGAGACTTTGAAAAGCTGTCTGGACTCATTCCTGTACAACCTGCTGTAGGTAAAGCTGCTTTAGGAGTGGGATTGGACTAGATGATCTCTGGAGGTTCCTTCCAACCCTACCATTGTGAGAGTCTATGATTCATACAAAGTTAAAAGGATTTTTTTTCCCCCCCTTCATTTTGGGATCTTGATCCCATTTGTAAGCAGCAGACAGCACAATTTTCTTAGGAATTCAGATGCTGCTGAAAAAATCATAAAGGGATTAAAACCTCTCTTTAGATAACAGTCTTGGTTACATTATTTGTTCCTAGTTCTGTTTTTAGCTGAACTGCTGTGCTTGACATTTTATAAATGTGCACTCCACACACTTCCTCACTCATCTGAGGCAGAATTGTGATAGAGAAGATATTATAGCGAATTTCAGTCCAGGATGTGATAATAGGCTACGTCAGACAATCTTCAGTATTGACTGTTGCTATCCTTCCTGCCTATAATCTTAATTGTATTTAGCTGGTAGTACCTCTTCAGGAAAGGAAGTGAGGGATAGAAGAGATGCTGTACTTTGTTAGCCTGTCATGAAGCAAGCTGTCAGTTCTGGGGGCAGGATGCTGTATTTAGCAGATCACATCTGCTCAAGCCTCAGCTGGTGAGTGTCATGATTTGGTTGCAATGCTGTTCTCAGGGGTGCTGGGTACTCAGCTTCAAACTACAGCCACTGCACTGACCATCTCCTCTGGGCAGTGTCATCCTGTGTTGTTTTCAGTTTGCTGCTTTCAGGCATCAAGGACATGTTCTGGATATGCTCTATCACTATCTCTGCCCAGTGTTATGCATCTCATTTGCAATATGTTCTCTATAGTTAGAAATTTTAAAACGAGGCCTTTCAGACTGTTGGGATGAAGTCTGATGCATGTTGGGTTTCAGGGGCAAAGCTGGATGTTTTATTCCAGAAGAAGGGCTAGCAAATCTTCTCCAAATGCTGGTATTCCCTATGCATGATCCCGTATCTCTCCTCATACCATAAGAAGCTCCGATAACAACAGCATCTGCTCTGGACTATCCCAAACAGAAGTAGCATAAAACCATACACCTTTTGTGTTAACTTTACAGATAAGAGTACTGCAGTCAGCCCTGGGCTGTGGATTGTCCTTAAGAGCTTGAGATCCAGTGGACCATAAAACCTGTCTCAGAAAGATGAGATGTGGCATTACATTTTATGTAACACACTGTGCTCTGTAATTGACTCTTTCAAGGCGTCTGTAGAAACACTGAATTACTTGCAAGAGAGAGTGGTATCGCTATGACGTTCTAGAGACAAGCTTTATTGGTGGGTTTCTCTATTTTTTTTTGCCTAAAACAGATGGGATTTTGGGAGTCAAATGTGAATACAAATGTACTTAAGACTATAGCTCTCCAATACAGGGAGAAAAGAGCAGGTGGGGTCAGGGAAGACTACCTCATAAAATAGACTCCAGTTTTGGTGGGGCAGGAGTGCGTTTCCCACTCAGACACACTGAGAGACTTTCTCATTGAGATGCTGAGGACAGTTTAATGAGGGCCGAGGAGTCCATTTAAGTCTGGAAGTCACTAAAGATCAACAGCTTCTACAATCTAATCTGCTTTATCATTAATCCACTTAATCTGTTCTTTTAACAGTTAGTTTTGTTACTAGCTCTGTCCATTAAGGTCATTAAAGCTCTCTTTGTTTCAATTTAACCTCTCAGGTTGCTACTTGTAGTAGGCGAGTATCACAGAATTATAGCATGGCAGGGGTTAGAAGGGACCTTTGAAGATCCACGAGTCCAACCAACCTGCTAGAGCAGGATCACCTAGAGTAAATCACACAAAAATACATCCAGGCTGGTTTGGAATGCTTCCAGGGACATAGACTCCACAACTTCTCTGGGCAACCCATTGCAGTGCTCTGCCACCCTCAAAGGGAAGATTTTTTTTCTTTCTGGGTATGTGGAACCTCCCATGTCCCTTGTCCTTTCCCTCTACAACACGGGGAAGGATCTGGCTCCATGGTCTTGATGCTCAACCTTTAGATATTGATAGGCATTAAAGAAATCACAGGAAGGCTGGGGAGGGACTACTTACAACGTCTTGCAATGACAGGACTAGGGGCAATGGGTTTAAACTGGCAGAGGGAACAGGAGGAAGTTCTTTCCAGTGAGGGTGGTGAGGCACTGGAACAGGTTGCCCAGGGAGGTTGTGGATGCTCCCTCCCTGAAGGTGTTCAAGGCCAGGTTGGATGAGGCCTTGAGTGACCTGTACTAGTGGGAGGTGTCCCTGCCTATGGCAGGGGGTTGGAACTAGATGATCCTAGAGGTCCCTTCCAACCTTAATCATTCTATGATTCTGTGATTCTAAATCCCCTTCAGTCTCCTCCAGGCTAAACAGCCTCAGCTTTATCTCGCGAGAGAGATGCTTCCAATCCCCACATGATCTTAGTGGCTCCCCACTGGACACTCTCCAGTAGTTCCTTGTTCCTCTTGAACTGGGAGCCCTTGTATTGCAATGTGAAGTATGTTATGGGAACTAGCCATCCAGGTCTGCTGTAGCCATTCAACCTACTATTTGCATCTTTAATGATTCAGGAGAAAAATGCCTTTAGGTGCTATTGTAAACAGTCCTCTAAATCTTGAAAAATCAATGAGAAATGATAGAGAGTTAATTATAATTTATACTGACAGTACTGCCTTTTACTTAGGTTGCTAAGTGTTTCCATTACATGAGCTTGAATCATTTGTGGAGGGCGGGTGTAGGAATTGCTCTGTGTTTTTATTTTCCATTCAGAACTTTGTCAAACACTTTATGCTGAGTTTTTCCCATTCTGTGCATTGGACTGTGTTTAAATTGCTTAGGAAATTTAATTAAAAAACAGTTTGGTCTTATTGAAGAACGAGCTGATAAGAAAATGGAAGAGAGGAGCAGAGAAATGTATATTCCTTTGCCTGTGTTATATTATTCTGAATGACAGGTTGTGCTGTGAAAAGGTCTTCCATCTCACTGGCTTGACACAGGAAATTAATCTGATGACCAGGGCTCAAATTAAGAAGCAGAATTAGCTGACCAAAGAGCATGGTGCAGGAGGGCTTGGGAGTGGGGAAAGGCTGCAACTGGAAAAAACTGTCCAGGAAGAGAAGGATGGAGAGAAGTCTAACAAGTGAGAGAGAAACCCAGGATGAAAAAGCAGGACAAGATACACCAAGACTTGCAAGCAAGGGAGAACAGAACCCTGCAAGTGGGGAAATGCCAGAATGGGAGTAGATGGGAGGAGCTGGGTAGGAAACCTTAGGTTTGGAGCTAACAGGTAGGGTAGCAGGTTCACAAAGCACATCTTTCTAGAAGACAGAGTGGGATGCAAGATGTTCTCATTCTCCTTTTGTTGCCAGGAAGCAAACTGGCAAGGGATTCTGCTCCCCATGCAGTACTAGCAGGCTGTCCTCTTTGTTGAGTCAAATGGTAGAGGCTTGTGCAGAACTGAGGGCTTCAGCTCTGCAGATTAACCATGTGGCTGTCAGCACAACTTCACATGAAGGAACACATTGTCCAGTTTTCTGTTGGTTGGCACCTAGGAAATGCCTGTCTTAGTAAGTCTTGCAAAATGAAGCACTTTTGGCCTAGGAAGTGCTGAAATTAAACCTGCTTATGCATCCTGTAACTTTTTCTCTACAACATAATTTTTGATTTTCCCACCAAAAATGTGCTTTGCTTAGTGAGATGGAAGAGCAGGACACATATAATGCACTTTTTGTCTTGGCTTGCTGCAGAAGGAGGAAAAACATGCAGTGTAAGACTCAGGGAAGTACTTGAAGAAAATGGCTGTAATAGTCACAGGAATGTGACCTGATCCTCCAGGCCAGCTGAGTTTGTTTGTTGTGTTGAACTAGTAATTTTGAGCTAAACTTTTCCAAGGCTCTTATTACTAACTGTTGTACCAAACTTAAGATGTTTGGTTCTAGAATGTGGAAGAAGATTGGTAAAAATCCTACATGCTCTTTTGTGAAGCAGAAGATTCAGAAAAGCATTGCTTAGGCATCTCAAATCAAGTGCTGCTCAAATCAGCAGATACTTCTCAAATTGTGCCATCTGTGCCTGAGCTCGCTCTCCGTGTCATAGTAATAATGGTACTTCTAAAAGAAGGTGGTGGGAGAATTTGAAAATCAATTAGCTTAATGTTTGATGATGCAGTCAAGAATAAATAATTGGATTAGAAAGATTATAGTGTGTCATGCACCTGGCATCTAATGCAGATGTCTCCTATAAAGGTGGAGTACATCAGCTGGAAACTGTACAAAGGAGGAAGAAAGAGCTGGGAGTGTTGCTATACCTTGTGATCATTGAGGCAGCACTAGATCTCAGTGGCTATGGGAGAAGCACTAATGCCATTGGGCTTTTGGGAGAACTTATCTGGACACTTCAGTACACGTCCAGCTTTACAGCAAAAGGATGACAGCAAGCTGGAGAGAGTGCCCAGCAAGGCTGATAGCATGGTTGGAGGAATGGGCAGACAGTTTTAAAAAGCAAAGAAAAATGTGCAGCTTATTGAGCCTTGCAAAAGGTGGAGTGGTGAGTATGACAGCAGTTTCTAAATATATCTGAAGGATTAACTGGCCTCAAGTTGTGCCAAGGGCAGGTCAGGTTGGATAGCAGGAAAAATTTCTTCACAGAAGGGGTTACTGGGCATTGGAACAGGCTGCTCAGAGAGGTGGTGGATTCACCACCCTAAATACCCTGGAGGTATTTAAAAGATGTGTAGATGTGGTGCTTAGGAGCATGGTTTTAGTGGTAGTAGCTTAGCAGTAGTAGTGGAATTGTGAGCTCTAGGCATGCAGTTGGACTTGATGATCTCTGAAATCTCTTCCAAACTCGATGGTTTTTTGATTCTATGCTTCTATGGTTAACAGCAAAATGGAAGGCTAGCTGAGCTGTGGTTCACTTTTTGGCACAGCAGTAGTAAGTTTGAAGTGGATAGAATTAAGTTTAGTTTGAAAATTAGTTTGCGAGTATCATAGTAGTGAATCTGGGGCAGTATCCAAAGGACCCTATGAGGAGAGGCTGAGGGAGCTGGGGGTGTGCAGCCTGGAGAAGAGGAGGCTCAGGGGTGACCTCATTGCTGTCTACAACTACCTGAAAGGAGGTTGTAGCCAGGTGGGGTTGGTCGCTTCTCCCAGGCAACCAGCAACAGAACAAGGGGACACAGTCTCAAGTTGTGCCAGGGGAGGTCTAGGCTGGATATTAGGAGGAGGTTCTTGACAAAGTTATTGGCATTGGAATGGGCTGCCCAGGGAGGTGGTGGAGTCGCTGTCCCTGGAGGTGTTCAAGAAAAGACTGGATGAGGCACTTAGTGCCATGATCTGGCTGATTGGCTGTGGCTGGATGATAGGTTGGACTGGATGATCTTGGAGGTCTCTTCCAACTTGGTTGATTCTATGATTCTATGACAGAGTGGAAGGAAGATGCCTTGTTGAGATGGAGATAAGGCTTTTGAACCCTTTGTGAAGGGGGTGAGTGGGACCTGGGCTCAGTTTCAGGAGGCTGTAGCCAAATGTGTTAATTATAGCAGATGAAGTGTGCCCACCTGGACATTGTGCATGCAAGGCGTGTGGGTGGGTGACCTTTTCCTTCTCTCCAGTGAAATCAAGTCATTAGGAATTATCTCTAGATATTCTAGCCCTATACTTCAGAGCTTATGCTGCTTTAAATTTAGTATGCCCTGGGGAGCCAGATTACCAGCATATCTGCCCTAGAGAGCCTGAGAGCAAATGAGGAGATCTTTCAGATGGCTGTTTTTTAACATGCAGCCAAAGCAGTCTGTGAAGTGCCTCAGCATGTATGGAAAGGAAAGAATGTATACCTTCTCCATTAGCATTTCCAAGATACAAGAAAGCCTCATGTCTGTTTGCTCCTGTTTGCTCCAGGATATCTGCTTGTCCTGGTTTATGCAGCCTGCTTGAACAGAACACCGTGAGTTGTGTAAGGGCTGAAGGCAAAAATACATTGTTGCAGTGGGATCGTTGCCATTTTAAGCCGTTGCATGGCCTCCACTTCATGTTTGTCACATGCGATTCATATCTGTAAGGAACACGTGTCACTGCTGATGTGATGTGCCATGCCATAAAAGCTCTGGTGACATTCTGTGACCTCTTAAAGTCTAAGGAAAATGGTTTGCAACATATAAAATGCCATCTGCCATGGCAAAGCAACTTCCCAGCTCTCTAATCACATATGCCTCTTGCGAAGTGCTGCATCACCTCGAAAAAAATCAGCATACTAATGGAGGGAGCTTGTCATTTCACTCGTTTCAGATTCTTTACATAATTCATCTATTAATTTTTTTTTTACCTTTTTTTTTTTTTTTTTTTTGCTTATTAAGAACCCTGAGGGGTAAAAGTTGCAGCAAATCCGCGATATCATTAGGAGTTCCATTTCAATAGAGCTGTATTTACTTTCTGATTTTTTGGTGCTCTGAATTGGAACCATTCTCCCTATGATCTTAATCTTTTGCAAATGCTCTTGTGGTTTAGAGATGGAAGCATGAAAAGTTTGAGATGTCTCAGGAAGATGCAACAGGACTTTCTGGGGGGCAGGGAGTGTAAAAAGAGGGGAGATTTTCCGCATTAACCTGTGTTTGTTCACTTAGTCCATTATGGGAACCGAGATGTGCTAATTATTTTAAATTGATTCAACTTGTTTGCCAGTGTGTCATGCTGATAGCCTCAGATGTGGGAGAAGGAGACCAAACTTTGGCTTCAGTTTTTGCCAGACTGACAGCTCACATAATGCATGGGTTTTGAATCAGTAGGGGCAGTTTTCACAGCCTGAAAAAATAAACAAATGTTTCATGCTTGGGTGGGAGAGAAGAGCACTTTATCCACTTACTCTTCACTTTGCATACTGCTGTCGTTGAGTGCTCTTGATTTCACATGTAGAGATGACAAACTTTCTAAAGAGGTGGTTTATTGCAGGAAATGCGTCCATGTTACAGGCCACCTATAAAACACGCTTGTGTTCACTTCAAAGTAACAATTAGCAAAAGCTGCTGCAGGTGGTGTTGCGGTAGAAAACTGCTTCTCTCTAGACTGTGGTGAGAGGCAACAGATCTGTCTCCTGTCATAAATACTGCTTTTGTGTCTTTTCCAAGTAGCATGCAAGCATTGTCGCTCTCACAACCATGAGTGAAGAAGTTAGGTCTGTTTTTATCGCTGTATTACAGGCAGAGAAGGAGGTATGTTGAAAAATGAAGTGACAAGACTAACAAATCTGTGTAAGAAGCAAAACAAGATACCAGAATGCCAGCCTGTCTCATTACATCATGTCCTGGTGCCCTGGGCAAGCCCCATTCTTTTGACTGACAGCACTGGTTATATAGCAGGCTTGACTACTGATTTTAAAACTGATTTCTAAACATAGTCTTATCATTTCCCTGCTACGACCTATCCTCAGGCTCCCTATTGGTAAAAAGATCTTTTCCTTGCTTCCCTGGGCTATTGGGAGTTAATACTAGATGTGTATTGGTGTCACAGAACAGATAACTGAAGAAAATCACCCAGGGACAAGGGAACTTGAGAAGCCTGTGAGCATTGCTCTGGATGCAAGTGTTCTGAGGAGACAGGGGTACAATCTCAGTCCAGCGCTTACAAGCATTAAGTCATTACACTGCACTGCTCGCCTCGCTGTGGACCATATGGTAAGGTCCTACTGTGTGTGTACTGCCCCAAGGGTCTTACTCACAGATGGAATGATGAAACTGAAAAAAAGCCTACTGTGCAGGAGTTCAGTAGGTTTTTTGTAACTGCATTGCCATGCAGCTATTTCAGTTGCCTGTATTTTTTGACCTATTTTTACAGATCCTGATGAGGTCTGTATAACGAGTTTATTCTCAGTTGCCATTCATGCGCTTCTTATATTGTCATTCTTAATTTCAGGAAGTTAATATGAGGTTAGGTGGGATAAGTTTCTTCATTTGAGGTTTTTCATTTGCATGTTTTGGCCCTGAAACAGAAGGAGAAACCATCTTTTCTGCATCGGTTGCAGAATGAAAATGGTTATACTTGCAGTTGCTGCAGAGTGGTTGGCGCAGTGTAAAACGACACTCTGCCTCACTGTGAAACTGGCCTGTTCATCTGACCTGTGAGATACCAGTGCAAGCACCTGAAACAAATGATATTCCAACTCCTAAGAGTGTATTGTTTAGCTTTTTATCACAGACCAGTGGTAGCTGGCATTTAAAATGTGCAGCAAGCAAGAGGGAGTGAGATTAGGAGATGTCTCCATAGAGGTACTGCAGCCCATCTGGGCTTTTCAGAGCGAGAAACCATACCCAACTGGGTATCACTGGATGGCATCAAAGTGTTTGCTTTGTTGTCTGCTTAAATAATAACCAGATATGCTGTGTGTGGGAAGGGATTATCAGGGGGAGAAAAGCTATTTGGTGTTGAGCTAAGAAAACAGTAAAGCATGGCTGTTGGAGAGGCTGCATAAAGAGCTGAGCCTGTTGCTTTCCTTCCGATGCTTAGTAACTTTTCTCATTTTAGGAACCTTCCGCTGTACTTTCTGCGAGACTGAAGTGGAAGAGGATGAGTCGGCGATGCCTAAAAAGGATGCAAGGACACTCGTGGCAAGATTTAACGAGCAGATTGAGCCCATCTATGCCCTGCTTCGTGAGACGGAAGATGTAAACTTAGCCTATGAAATCCTCGAGCCAGAACCTACAGAGATTCCTGCCCTGAAGCAGAGGTGGGAACACACCTGGTCTCTTACTGTGCTGCTTCCTTGTAGTGCATTCATCTGTCCTGTGCAGGTTTCCCAGACCTTAGAATCATAGAATCATTTTGGTTGGAAAAGACCTTTAAGATCATCAAGTCCAACTGCTGTCTAGTTCTGCTAAGTCTGGTGCTAAACTGTGTCACTCAGCACCACATCTCTGCAACTTGTCAACACCTCTAGGGATGGGGATTCAACCACTTTCCTGGGGAGCCTATTCCAGTGTTTGAGAACCCTGTCAGGGAAGAATTTTCTTCTAATCTTCAATCTAAATCTACCCTGGTGCTACCTGAGGCCATTTCCTTTGTCACATTGCTTGTTCCTAGGGAGAAGAGATCCACCTCACTACAATCCTCCTGCAGCCTCTGGCTGCATTAAGGATATCCTTGGTCAGCACCAACTATGCAGGCAACTGACAGATTCCTGAAGGAATGTGTGTCTTATAAGGAGACAAAAGGCCATGACCATTTTTTACTAAAACAAGCAGATGAATGTTCTTTTGGTCAGCCTCCTTGCATGTGGTTTTCTGTGGGATGAGGTGCTCAAATAACTTGCTGCCTTCTGTGGTGTAGCTGGTATGTACACCAAGCCCTTGCCCCAGTGTTTAAGAAACACAAACTGCAGCTGTTTGGCAAAACTCTGGAGGTGCCAGCTACACTGTTGTTTGGGTTTTTTTCTCCTTTCAAACCCTCATCTTTCATCTATTCCTTTTGCTTTTAGCCAGCTTTTGAAACTAAGCTATCTGCATTCTATGCTTTGCATTCTAGTTCAGAGACATTAATTGTAATAAGGGTATTTTTTTCTTCTGCTCTTCCCATACTTGTTACACACCTCTTCTTTTTGGGATGAGACCATGTTGTAGTCAAAAACTCTTTAAAATGTTCCTGCCCATGGGAAATGGCACTTTCTTTCAGAACGTTCCTAGCTGTACAAAAACAGATGATGTTTAAATAATGCAGAAAGATGTGGGGAGCTGTCAGTTTTGTCAGCTGTGGTGAAATGTGATGCACTTCTCTATGTTTAAAAAAAAAAATTAATTAAACACACAGAGGGAAAAAAAAAAACACCATGGGGGGGAAGCATTCCCACAGTGCCTTGGAGTGCTTGGATTTAGTTAATGGGAGAACAAGCAGGATACTCTTCTCTCAGACTAACCTTGAGAGAGAATGTTCCTCATGTCGTCATTCTAGATGCTCTCTAATTAATATAATAAATATTCTTTGTCTATCCACAGTCATTTTTCTAGCCAAGAAGGTAGCTAATTTTTGTCATCGTTTTGATAGAAAAACAGAAGCAATATAGAGAGGGGAAGAGATTTTTCCAAGGTCACTGAACATGTCTTTGGTGATATGTGGAGTCTTTGAAGCCTTTATGCCCAAGCTGAATCACTAGCCTTTGCTTTAAAAACCTGTTTCTGTAGTTTGAGTAGCAGAACTGGGATAACCTCACCCAAAAGGGAATCATTTCCTCTTCTGTGCACAGGAAATTATCACAGCAGAAGCCTGGTGCAGTCCCATGATTAAATAGTTGCACCCACTTACTTGACTCTTAAATACTTTAAAAACATTGTAAATGATTAATTACTTTGTGCAAGGAATGACAAAATAGATAGGTGGCTTTTTAAATGCTTACTTGAACGCAACTTGCTTCAGCACATACAATGATTTAATTATTTATTAACTCTTATTAATTCAAAGCAGCTAATTGCAGGAAGACACTGCTGTGATATATATATATATATACATTTTTTTAAGTGCCAAACCCTGGGTTATTTGTTCCTTCTTTTTTGTCTGAAATCATTGACAAAACTGACGTTTCGTGATTCTGAAACAAACAGAAAAGGTCACAAAGTGCCTGCATCATCTCTTTGCACTGAGGCAGGCAAATTCTTGTATTTCCAGGAGGGTTACAGCTCTAAGTAACCACACTGATATTGCATAACTGTCATTCACTTGCTGTGGCAAACTGGGCAGATCTTCATTTATGTCTTTCTAGGAGGCCATTAATTTTCTTAATCTTAGCAGAGCAGGAATTAGCCCCACAGGTTTCAGAATAAATCTGCTTTGCCTAAGCTCTGCTCTGTGGTTTTCTAAATCAGGTAGATTTTAATATCCTCTCCATTTTATTATGTCAAAATTGCTTGATTTTATATAACAAAAATCTTCAGAGAATTACTTTCTGTGGTCATGCTATAAAGAACCATGGGTTGTCTGTTGTGAAGTTGAAGCTCTTAAGAGCAGCTAAGTGAAAAAGTGCTTTATTTCAAACACAACACAAAAAGAGTTATCCCCATTATGCAAGACCTTTTCTTAATGGTCTGGGCAGGATTGAAATGAAAATTTCAAGTTGTTTCCACGTTGCACAGTGTGGTTTCTGCGGGCCATACCTCAGCTATGTCAAAGATTATTTATGTCACCTTTAAAGGCTAACCACTCGTTAAGGGATTTCCATCAGGAAAAACAACCAATGGGTAGCAGAACAAATGTAGCCACATCTGGGCACCTGAGCTGCTACAGATCCTGGCTGCAAGAATGCTATGCAAAGTCTAGACCTAGATGGAGAAAAAGCAGATCTTGGATCTAGGAGAGAGAGATTTAAGAGTGTGCTAACTTCATCTGCTCTGTGCCACCTGTAAGGCAGCTTGCACACTTGGTCTTTTACTGATGCCTGAATCATGGAGTTCAATTCTGTACTTTGGAACAGTGCTTCCAAATAGTAAGATCGCAGAATGGGAGGGGTTGAAAGGGACCTCTAGAGATCATCTAGTACAACCCCTCTGCTAAAGCAGCTTCCTGTGGATCAGGTTGCACAGGAAGATGTCCAGGTGGGTTTTGAAAGTCTGCAGAGAAGAAGACTGCACAACCTCTCTGGGCAGCCTGTTCCAATGCTCTATCACCCTTACAGGAAAGCAGTTTCTCCTTAAGTTGAAGTAAAACCTCCTGTGTTCTAATTTGTGCCTGCTGCCCCTTGTCCTATCCCTGGGCACTGCTGAAAAGAGCCCAGCCCCATCCTCTTGACCTCCACCCTTTAGATATTGATAAGATCCCCTCTCAGTCTTCTCTTTTCCAGGCTAAACTGCCCCAGGTCTCTCAACCTCTCTCCTCATAAGAGAGGTGCTCCAGTCCCCTCAGCATCTTAGTGGCTCTCCACTATACTTTTCTCCAGGAGTTCCCTGTCCCTCTTAAGCTGGAAAACCCAGAACCGGATACAATACTCCAGGTGCATCCTCGCCAGGGATGAGTAGAGAGGGGGGAGAGGTATTCCTGCAGTAAGGAATATTCCCCCTGGACTTGTAATCTTGAGGGGCTGCTGACTCCTACCAAAAGTGTCACGGAATGTGTAGTTCACAAACAAGGAAGAAAATTGAGTCACGTTTGCAAGGCTCAGTGGGGTCGAAAAGTAGACAGAAAGTGTCTATATCTCTTCAAGTAATTAGTACTGTAGGTGTCTCTTTAAGTTGTAAGTTTCATTTTTGAAACGTTCCTGACGTCACGGAGTAAGTGGTTTGCTGCTGAATGATACTGCATAGGAAAAAAAAGTCACATTTCAGGCACACTTACAGGGAGCTCTGTGCAAAAGTGTTATTAGGCAGTTCCTGGCACTAGTGAGTGTTCAGCTGTCACACTGCAGTCGAGGGGAGGGAGAGCTTGGGGGAGAGCTGCATTGTGTATCTTGTGAGGAAAGTGGATTACATAAAATCGTCAGGGAAACGCTAGTTAGAGATTTCTATTGTGTGGGAAGCGGAGTGGTGCTTTTCACAGAACACATGCCTGTCTTGGAGAGCTGAAAGGTACCAGCACTTGAAATAACGTACTGGGGAGAAGGTCTCTGTGTGGTTTCTTGGGTTACATAAGCGATACATGTGCATAAGCCTTCTGCCCCAACATTCAAGGCTGCTGTGGAGCTCTCCTAGTGGGGCTGGCTGCATGACAGAACCCGTCAGCGTCCCTGATAAAACAGATGCTATGAAGTATTTTGCTAATAAACCCCAGCAAGCTCACTGTTGGGAGGCTGTGAATAGCTCTCAATCCAAACTGTAGCTGAACACACCAATATGTTTTATCTGGAGAAGAGAGATGGTCACCTACGCACATAGTTTTCCCTCACTGTTTACGCCTAAAAATCCATCAGGATTAGCTCATCAAGCGGTGGTTAAATCCTTGCTGAATTTCAAAAGATGACACATTACTCTGGTCTTCTCCAGCTGCAACCTTATTTTAAGTTTCTTAGTTGGAGGAAAGGTCGTTGAGTGGATAGCAGTGACTGGACTGTGCTCACTGACAGCTTCTCTCAGCACAGCTGGCAGCAGAGCAGAGTCACTGTGAGTATCGTGGGTGGATTTGCTCCGGACAAGGGGAGAAGTCCAGATGGAGCTGTTAGCTGTGATGACTGAAGTTACATGGCTGAAGGTGGGTGCAGTCTGTAGCAGATCTGTTTCTGAGAAGATTAAGTACAATTTTGAAGCAGAGGAGCAGTCATATTTGGCCTTTGTCACCCAGAGAGCAGTGAGTTTCCATTCAGCTGCTTTCCTTCATCAATGCATGTGTAGCAGTACAGGCCAGAGAGTGTTTTAGGCTCACTGCCATTACTGTGCAGAAAATACTTCACCTGATGTCTTCTTTCCATCAGATCCAAGCAGGAATGTTTCTTTTCACTATCAGTCTCCTGAGCTAGAAAGGAGCCTGGAGGAAAATGTGCTGGCTGCAACTCAGAGAAAAAAGAGATCTGACTGCTGTACCCTTCACATAAGTCACAGAATGGTAGGGATTGGAAGAGGCCTCTGAAGACCATCTAGTACAACCCCTCTGCTAGAGCAGGATCACCTAGAGTAAATCACACAGGAACACATCTTTAGAAGGGGAGACTCCAGAGTCTCGCTGGACAGCTTCTGCCATCCTCAAAGTGATTTTTTTTTTCTTCTGTTTGCGTGGAACCTCCTGTGTTCCAGTTTGTATCCATTGACCCTTGTCCAGTTTCTGGACACCACTGAGAATAGTCTGGCTTCATGCTCCCGACACCCTTTAGATATTGATAAGCATTAATGAGATTCCCCCTCTCAGTCTCCTCTCCTCCAGGCTACACAGCCCCAGCTCTCTCTTGTAAGAGAGATGTTCCAGTCACCTCATCATCTTAGCCACTCTCTGCTGGACTCTCTCCAGTAGTTCTTTGTTCTTCTTGAACTGGGGAGCCCAGAACTAGTCACAGGATTCCAGACTAGGTCTTACTAGGGCAGAGGAGTCATCATTTTTCTTTCTCCAGCTTTTCCACAATGAAGATAGTTCTGCCTTACTTCCTCTCACAAACCATCATCACAAAAAGCCCTTTGCCCAGCCCTAGTCCTCTGCTTTGAAGGTGCCTTCTCATATTTTATTCTCTTCTGGCTGGATTCCCCAGTCCTTGCAAGGCTGTGTCTGTGGATGGTACAGATCTCTTATGTAGCAAGGAGATGTGCCTTACCACTGGTATTGTCACTACAGTTCAGGCAAGGATTTGAACTGTGCTTTACATGATGAGTTAACTCATTTGCAAGTGCTGTGATTAGTAGCAATGTGTCTCTGGGCCTATCACCTGACTTGTTTAAACCTCAGTGCTTGTTCTGTTGGTTTGTTTTGTTTTGTTTTGTTTTTTTTAATGCAGTGTAAAAATTGCTGTGAAAAGGTGAAAAGGAGACTTTTCCAAATACCAGATTACTCTTCAACTGTGTGTTGCTGCTGCAACCCTTATTTCAGGATATTCTGGGAATTCTTGCATGCTTTTTTATGTGAGAGCATCAGCAGCTTTAGTGCTACCTCTTATTTTCCAGTGCCTGTTGTGGAAGTTGTCACAGCTTCATATAGGGTTTACCACTGGAGATCCCTAAGTTCCTTAAACCAGAAGACTGGTATAGAAATTCTTGGCAGCACATGTTAGAAATGAGAATGCAAGTTCTCAGTGCAGATCATGGGAGATAACTAATCTGGCAACACCAGCCAAGGAAGGGGTTGCCCAGGGAGGTTGTGGCTGCTCCCTCCCTGGAGGTGTTCAAGGTCAGGCTGGACGAGGCCTTGAGTGACCTGTACTAGTGGGAGGTGTCCCTCCCTATGGCAGGGGGTTGGAACTAGATGATCCTCGAGGTCCCTTCCAACCTTACCATTCTATGATTCTGAGCATTCTGCTTTTCTCTCCTTGATTTTTATGCAGCAAGGAGCGGGCAGCTGGTACTGGTTCAGGAACAGCAGCTGGCCTTGCAGGTGGACACCATCGAGAAGCATGGACGACAAAAGGGCCATCATATGAGGACTTGTATACCCAGAACGTTGTCATCAGCATGGAGGACCAGGAAGATCTTAACCGGTCTACAAGTGAAGGAAAGCCAGCTAGAGAAAGACCAGTTTGGCTGCGGGAAAGCACAGTGCAGGGGGCTTATGACCCTGATGAAATCAAAGATGGTAAGAAAATTCAGAAATTTTGCTCTGCTTTATGTGAGGCTCTTAGACTGCTGTCAAAAATATGTTCCCCTGTGTGTGTACAACTGCTGCTCCCTACACTCCAGATTTTTTCTGCTCCTCTCTGCTGTGCAAAGCACCTGCCTGTGGATAAATGTGACAAAACCCAGATTTCTTAGGTCCAGGATTGAAGTCTAGGTTAGTAAAGGTGAATTACCCACAAATTTGTTCATGCTTCACAAATATTAGTTGTCTTCCACCTTGAAAGTTTATTGCTTCTGGACACAGGTCTTTCAGTCTCATCTGGAAAGCTGCCTTCCTAGTAAGTCACCGCTGAAAAATAACGTGAACGTTCGGTCACTCTGAAACCTACCAAATCTACCAGCAGCATTTTTGTGCTCCCAGCTGCCTTCTTGCCAAATGTTTTCCAAGAAGTGTTTTATACGAAGAATATGGCAGAAATAAAGCTTCTGGGAATGCAGTGGGAAGGTCTGTCACCATGACAGTTGAGTCTTTATTACTTTCTGTTTGTTTCTCATTATCTTTGCTATTACTTCCCCTTCATGTTGGGATCAGATTGTCCATAGAAAAATAGTCAATCTCTTGTGAGCACTAGTAGAAATGCTCTGGTTTGGTAAGTGTGCTATTTAAGCTTATCTACTAAAAATAGGAAGTGGAGACCTTTTATTATTTTTACAACAGTAAATCAATAGATGCAATCTTCCAAGTCACTTGAGGATTATTGAGCGAAACTGTTCATGTCCTAGGAAAAGGTGATGGCATTGTGTGAGCATGAGACCTTGGAACCAGTGCAGTGATCAGGAGAGGAGTGTTTAGGTGTAGTGGGAGTGAAGAAAATGGATGTGAAGCAGTGGTCAAAAGAGAAACTCTTATTTGCAAGAAACACCTTTCAAGCGTACAGATCACAAAACATTTTCCAAATAGATTAAATAGAAGCAATTGAAGCAACCTCCTCCTGCAGATGTTGCTGTTATTCACCAGCCACAGTGAGTTCTCGCCCTGTTTCTCTGCTAGACACTCAGTTCACTTGTAGTTTTAAACTGGCTCCTTGAGATGACTTCTGGTGTACACAGCATAGATGTTTCTGAGAAACCACTGAGGAACATGAAGGAGGAAATATGTCTTCTTACAGCACAGTGACATCCCTGATTAGCCTCCACCACTAGTGGGGATCAAAGAGGAGACTTGTGAAAACAGCCCAAAATTGCTGCTGCAACACATTCCTCTATCTCTTGGATGANGATGATCTGGACCAGGAGATTGAGTCCAGCATCAGTAAATTTGCAGACTACCTGAAAGGAGGGTGTAGCCAGGTGGGGGTCGGTCTCTTCTCCCAGGCAACCAGCAATAGAACAAGGGGACACAGTCTCAAGTTGTGCCAGGGGAGGTATAGGCTGTATATTAGGAGGAAGTTCTTGACAGAGAGAGTGATTGGCATTGGAATGGGCTGCCCAGGGAGGTGGTGGAGTTGCCGTCCCTGGAGATGTTCAAGAAAAGACTGTATGGGGCACTCAGTGCCATGGTCTAGTTGATTGGATAAGGCTGGGTGATATTGGAGGTCTCTTCCAACCTAGTTGATTCTGTGATTCTATGACATAAACAGGGAGGACAAAAACTTGGACCACTGACAGAAAAGATTCACTGTGTAGATCTGGCAGGAACAGTTCATGCAGAAAGGAGACAGTCCTGCAAGTCAGCCACAAAGGCTTTGTGGAGCTATCCCAGGCTGTTGTTGCTTCACAGCTCTCCACGTGCTGAGCTACAAGGTTATTGTGTAGCGTTGCTCTTCAGTAACTTTTTATGCACCACAGTCAGGAGCAGCAAGTTGAACACAAGGCTGCCAACACAACACCTTCGTTCTTCCTTTCTTTCAAGAATTTTGCCAGTCCATTACTAATACCAGTTGCAGCCATCGCCCATCACCACAGCTGTATTTACAATGAACATACAAGCCCAGACTAGTTAGAAGTGAGTTTTGACCTTTATTTTATTAGAGGAAAGGAGCTGGCTACACACTCCCCTGGACTTCAGTCTGAATACTGAATTTACTTCCTTACTTCAGCGGTTTCTTAGCATGGTTTTTGCATCTCAAGTTGCAAAAATGTAATCAGTGCACTTTTGACCCTGGGGAAAGTGTGTGGGTACCAGCTGCCTGGATGTAGTACTGAAACCATGAGGATCCAGGTCTTGGAGAAGCAGACAAATGGTGTTAATGCGTGAAGGCAAAGTACCATCCCCTCAGCTTCAGCAGTTGTTCATAGGCAGCATCTTTAGGGGCAAGCAAGTTTCCCACTGGGATAAGATTCTCTGTATTTCATTTTCTGATCTAGGGCTTTTTTCTTTTTTCCATACTATCTGTAGGTTTATTGGTGCTGGGTAGGCTCACATTCCGCTCATCAAATGTAGGATTAGAAGTTTACTGCAAAATGCCACTATTTGAACAAGATTTTACCTTTTGAATCCATGAACTACAGACGCACTGCCTGCCTAAATCGTGTCAAGCCCTCTCAGCTATTGTACAGCCAAGCTTACTGAAAGGGGAGCACAGGCCACATGCCTGTGAGCTGTGAAGCTGCAGTCATCTTCAGATAAGAGGTAGGGAGCCAGAGAGACTGGCTGGGCTGTATTTCAGCATGGAGAGCAGGAGCTGTTTTAACAGAGCCTTCCATGCTATGCTGTGCAGTTTGGCTGCAGGCTGTAAGCTGCATCTGCTTCATGAGATCCCATTCAATACCAACACCACGTTCCTGTAATGAGCTTTTCCTCTTCCTGCTTGATAGGTAAAACCTCTGATCTTACCAGACACAGCTACTTTAAATTATAGAATGATCTGGATGAGAAGAGACCTTAAGGATCATCTAGTTCCAATGCCACTCTACCACAGGCAGGGAAACTTCACCTAGACCAGGTTACTCCAAGCCCTAACTGTTCTTCAACACTTCCAGGGACAGGAAAACCATAGCCTCTTTGGGCAACCTGTTCCAGTGCCTCACCACTTGCACGGTGAAGAACTTCTTCCTTGCATCTAATCTAAATAAACTCTCTTTCATTTTAAAGCCATTTCCTCTTGGCCTATCACTACATGCCCTGTGAAAAAAATGCTTCTGTGTGGTTTCTACAGTCTCCCTGTCTGCCTGGCTTCATCTGATTCTTTGTCTTAATCCTTAATAGATGAGGAGTTCAGCAGGGCAGAGCCTAGTTTGGGGGTCTGTATTTATGGTCTACGCTGAGAACTTCCTGTGGTCTTGGTCACTGCCACAAGTCCTCCAGGCTGTGGCCATGCAATCTGGAAACAAAAGGACCAAAGGAAACAGTCTACTTGTGGACTTGTGAAACTACTGAGATACTTACTGAATCTCTGACAAGTGTCATCATTAGATGCATGGTCTGGGTATCTGGAAGGCCAGATTTAGGTCCCAAGGACTGGTTTCTGCTCCACAATATTGAAAGCGCATCAGCTGGGCTGATGCACTTGGGGTGGTCTTTTCCAAGTGCCTACCCATCATAGGTTTGTTGTCTTCTCTTGCGATGTGCTCCTGGCCACGAATTAACTCCAGGCCTTCCAGCTTCTAGGAAATGTCAATGTGTGGTCTGCTGTTGTGAGACAAAACATAACTGTCTCCTGTCTTTTAAGGGAGAGAAGGAGCTAACAGATGGAAAAAGGGTGAGACTTGGCCAAGCGTGCTCAACGACCATAATTAATTTGGGTCCAAAAGGCCATCAGGGCCATCACCCAGACCTCTGAGGAAATGATCATTCCCCTGTGTCTCTTTGCAGGAGGTCGAGATCTGGATGCCTTCCAGGAGCATGAGGAGGGCCGGGCAGCTCTGGATGATAATGAGGAGGTGATGCGTGCCCTGCTTATCCACGAGAAGAAGACACCTTCTGCTTCAACAGTCGCGGTCGGAGGTGCTGCTCCTCTCTCCAGTGTCAATGCTAGTGACTCTGAGAGTGAGACAAGTGAGTCAGAGGAGGAATCTCCTCCCCGCCCTCCTGCCGTGGCCACCACAACATATGGGCTGGAGGATGAAGAGGAGGATGAAGAGTTTGAGGTGGTAGCAGAAGACCCCACTGTCACCGTGGCTGGGCGTCCGCACACATACAGTCAAGTGAGCCAACGCCCTGAGCTGGTGGCCCAGATGACGCCGGAGGAAAAAGAGGTTTACATAGCCATGGGGCAGCGCATGTTTGAGGACATGTTTGATTAGCTGCTTCCAGCCATGGCATTTGTAAAAAGTGACTTTTTAGGCCAGAGTCTCCCTAGTAAAAGAGCAGATGAAGCCCATCTTTCCTCCCCTGTGCGCAGGGGCACTGGGGCTTGGGACTGCCAGCCTCGGGCATCTTGCTTACCCCCAGGTGGGGAGCTCGAAGGCTGCTTGTGCCAAACACGTAGAGGAGGACAAGTCTCAGAAGTGAGCATGTTCACAAGGTAAAAATCAGCTTCAGGGTGCCCTTCACAGGCACTGCTTTAACCTACTCCAAGGGCCCAGCAGCTGCCTCCCCCTGATTCCTTTGAGTTGATTTTTTTTTTTTGGTAGATCCTAGTGCAGTCCACGTCCCTGCCCCTGACGCAAGGGCTCCATAGCCTGATGAGAGTGCTCTGCAGTCACATTACAGCTGCCTGTGTTCAGTGAGGAGAGAGAAAAAGGAAGCAGTTGTCTGCTGGTGGCACACTTCCTTCCAGCAGCCACTGGCCACTGGAGTGGCTATTTTTAAGGATGTCTGTAGACAACAACCTTTCCTTTTTTTTGGCTCCCAATTAGTCCTTACTGGGTCTTAGTCCCTCATGTTCAGGTGTAACTCAAAACACACAGAGTGACATCCTGGGCAGGCACACACAGTCACTCTCTGTCAGCAGAATGAAAGCCCTGCGTGGATCTGAGCTTTCGGAGTGCTCTGAGTGATCAGGAGATACCTTCAGTGTTGCTGCCTGTTGCTTCTGCCTAGCCCTGCCTCAGCTCCAGTGTTGCAGACGGTTCATCCTGAGCAGGACCACAGCCAGGCAGTGCCAGGGAAAGAGCACAGGCAGTTTTGATTTGCAGTCACAGCAGGGCTGTATCATTTTTAAAGGAATTATGCCATCCTGAATTCTGCTTGGGCACACTTATTACCATAGAAAAACACTGATCAGTGCCTACAGAGCAATTCCAGATTTTTTAATGTTTTTTCTCTCTCAATCAAAAATGCCGGGGGGGGTTAAAATTATGTTTTCCTACCCAGTCCTACAGTAAAAGGAAATGATAGAATACTTCTGTGTTCCAGAGGACAGGGGCAGTATTAAGACACTGTCTCATTTTACATGGGCAGCATGAACCTGCCGTTCACTGAGACCATAAATCTGTTTTGTACTGACTCTGCTTTCTATGTTCTGCTAACCTTGTAATGCCTTCTTTGTGGTTTTACTTTCCGCTTCTTGGTATTTTGAATCCCCTCTCTTTTTTAAGTGTTTTAAATCTGCTTTTAAGTCATTTAAAAGAGGAATAAATAAAGAGAAACTTCTGCCCTTTGTCATCTTCCAATTTGTCATGTGCCTAGCTCAGAGTGTTGTTTGCTTATCATTTTGATTTACTGGATTCACAAAAAAATAACACATTCTGAGGCTATCCCTTGAGGGAAGGGCTATTTTTCATCCCCCTATACATTGTTTCTCCTCACCACAGCTTCCTTGAACGTCTCCTGGAATTTCCTGCATTTTTCATTACATGGACAGGAGAGTAAGGGGGGATCTGTCTGGAACCGATTGAGTCACAGTCAGCTCTACATAAAACACCTGATAGAGGTGGGTGGGGTCAGGAGCCAGCTGGGAGCCAGCCCCACCATGCAAATGTATGTTCAAATTTTGAATAGCTGTGCATGTCATCTGGGCTTCTATAAGGCCTTCGACACAGTCCCTCACAACATCCTTCTCTCTGAGCTGAAAGATACGGATTTAATATGTAGACCGTTCAGTGGATGAGGATGGACTGTTTTGTGGTCACATCCAGAGGGCAGCAGTCAATGGCTTGATGTCCAGGTAGAAATCACTGACAAGTCATGTCCCTCAGGGCTCCATACTGGGACTGGTTTTGTTTTAGTATCAGTGAAGGGGATTGAGTGCATCCTCAGCAAGCTTACAGATGACACCAAACCCAGTGGTGTGGCTGATTTGCCTTTGGAACAGGATGCCATCCACAGGGACCTGGACAAGCTTGAGAAGCGGGCTTGTGCGGGCTTACGAGGTCCAAGGCCAAATCAAGGTCCTGCACCCTGAGTCAGGGTAATTCCCAGTATCAATACAGGATGGGGATGAAGGGATTGAGACCAGTCCTACCAGGAAAGACTTGAGGTGGATGAAGAGTGTGACATGATCTGACATGAGCACTTGCAATGCAGAAGGCCAGCCATATCCTGGGATACGTGAAAAGAAGCATGGGCAAGAGGTCAAAGAAACTGATTCTGCCCCTGTAACTCTGCTCTGGTGAAGCCCTACCTGGAGTACTGCACTCAGCTTTGGAGTCTAGCACAGGAAAGACCTGGACCTGTTGCAGGGAGTCTAGAGGAGTGCCACAGAAGTGATCAGAGGGCTAAAGCACCTCTCCTATGAAAACAGGCTGAGAGAGTTGGGTTTATTCAGCCTGGAGAAGAGAAGGTTTTGGGGAGACCTTATTGTGGCTTTTCAGTACTTTAAAGGGACCCATAAGAAAGATGAGGACAGACTTTTCATCAGGGCCTGTTGCAACAGGACAAGGGGTGATGGTTTTAAAGCAATAGAGGGAGATTTATACTGGATAGAAGGAAGACATTTTTTACAGTGATGGTGGTGAAACACTGGGAACATGTTGCCAAGGGAGGTGGTAGAAGCCTCATTCCTGGAAACATTCAAGGTCAGGTTGTTTGGGGCTCTGAGCAACCTCATACAGTTAAAGATGTCCCTGCTCACTGCAGAAGGGGTTAGATGGGGATGACCTTTAAAGGTCCCTTCCAACCCAAAGCATTTTACAATTCTGTGATTACACAGGTGCTGTGGGAGGCCTGTTTTGATCAGCACTTCCATTCCTTTCCTCCTTCCTCAAGGGAAGCATGGGTTGATGGTGGAGGTCACACAGACATCATCTTGTGAAGACTGATTTCCAAGATCTGGTTATCAAGTCTCTAGACATCAAGCTACAGAGCTTCTAGGTCAGCTTCAGTGACCAGCTAACAGAAAATAAAAAAGCCTTGTACTGATTTCATCTTGATTTAATCAAGTTGAGTTCAAGCCATCAATTCTGAGGGCTCCAACCATTTCCTCTGGCTGCTGGACCACACTGCTGCATTAATGCTAACCCAATAACATCATGAGCATGGTTGAGCACTGAAGCCCTCCTTGGTGAATGTTCTAACACGATTCAGTGTTAGATTTGTGTCTGCTTTCAGCCTAAAGAGCGTTTCATCTGATGTGTCCACTTGAGGCCAAGGCACTGCAGCTCAGGCTGGAAAGAAAAACAGATTTCTCAAGCTGTTCACACTCCTCTTCCCAAAGATCAGAGGCACTAAGTGCATAACCTCCCAGCTGGGCAAGAGCTGCCTCCATTCCTGCTCCCATTATGGTTGTACCAGGGGAGGTTTAGGTTGGCTATTAGAAGAAACTTCTTGACTGAGAGGGTTCTCAAAGACTGGAACACTCTCCCCGGGAAGGGGGTTGAATCCCCAACTCCAGAGGTGCTTAAAACTCACAGGGATGTGGTGCTGAGGGACATTGGTTTTTCACCAGCCTTGGTAGAGTTGGGTGGTGGATAGACTTGATCTTAAAGGTCTTTTCCAACTGAAATGATTCTATGATTCATTGCGGGTCAGGGAAACTGCAGTAGTGTGATGTCCTCTCTGGCCCAGTACAGACCAGATCATTGAAGCTTCTAATGGAAGGGAAGATCACCATTGGTGCTGGAAAACAGGAATGATGTAGTCTTTTCTACTAAGCTCCCCAAAGTTGGCTTCCTCCATCCAGCTCTTCTTTTCTTGTGTTTTGCTGCTGCCTTCAAACAGACTTGGATTAAACAGACTGTTGCTCTGTGAGAGATGAGGAATTTGAAGAATCTCCTGGAGGAAGGGCAGAAAATCAGCATCACATCCTTCCTGAGACATCACTGCCTCAGGAATGCCTGTGGTGCTAAGGCATGCTGCAGGAAAGCTTGACAGGGCCTGGCAGGGGAAGCAGCTGGCTGTGCTTGTGTCTCTCTCCTGATGTGCCCCCATGGGAGGAGAGAGAGAAGGGATCAAATGGAAAACAAAGCCTTCATGGAAATGGAAAGTTTATGAGGAGGTGAAAGGATGCATCAGCAGCAGGGCAGGTCAGTGGAATGTCCAGGGTCCTGTCTTGGGTGAGTTGAGGAAGAGAAGCAACAGCAGCAGCCCTGTTCCTCTGCTCTGGTATGGAATCATAAAATCCTAGAATAATTTTAGTTGGAAAAGACCTTTAAGATCACCAAGTCCAACCACTATCTAACTACCAAGTCTGATGCCAAACTATGTCACTTACCACCACATCTCTGCAACTTTGAAACACCTTTAGGGATGGGGATTCAACCACCTTCCTGGAGAGCTTGTTCCAGGATTTGAGAACCCTTTCCATGAAGAAGTTTCTTCTAATATCCAACCTAAGCCTCCCCTGGTACAATTGGAGGCCATTTCCTCTTGTCCTCTCACTTGTTACTAGTGAGAAGAGACCAACACCTACCTTTCTCCAACCTCCTTTCAGAGACTTGTAGAGCCAGAAGGTCTCCCCTCGGCTTCTTTTCTCCAGACTAAACATCCCCAGATCCCTCGTCTGCTCCTCCTAAGACCTTTCTCCAGACCCTTCACCAATGGCAGCATAAACTGGTGAGGCTGTGGGTTCTGTCCCTTTGAGGAGGGAGGTGTCATGTGGTGGTGCAAGAAATTGCTGTGGTCTGTTCTAGGACTGGTATTGCCTTATCCTGCTGGAAGCCCTGGGCAAGGTAACCACATCCCTGGCTTGTCCACAGGAGGATTTAGAGTGTTAATCTAAGCATGGACAGTCAAGGATCCCAAAGCATCATGATGCACTCCAGTTTAAACTGTATTGACTGTGAGTCAACAGAGCCTCTTCTCCAGGAGCACAGGAGGGGGGCTGAAGAGCAGTTTCTGTCTGCTGAACTGCTTCCAAACGAGTGATCAATATTTATAAAGTCCAAAGAGATCATCACTTGTGCAGCTTTGACAGAAGGCGTAGCCAGACACGTGAAGCTGTTTAAGTTGCGAGCGCACAGAGTCACAGAGAGGCCACTGCCTAAAGTAGAATGGAAGCTGAAAGCACAGGGAGCAATGTCTGACTGATGGTGCTGCTGGAAAGCTGCCCACCTGCCTGCCTGCTCCCTCCCAGCAGAAAGCTATTTTCTCTCTCTTTCAAATTTATCCACGGAAATCTGAGATTTTTCCTGTTTGGGATACCTAATGGAGCTGCCAGAAGGTGGTCTCCTATTTACCAGCATTAACTATGCCGGGAGAGAAAATGAACCTAATTCATATTTGAACAAAATCAGATTTTGGAACTGTCTGCTTAAAGCGCCTGTTCAAAAAAACAAAACAAAACAAAACCCCAAAACCAACCAAACAAAAAACCCCAAAACAAACAAACAACAAAAAAAACCCAACCACCAAACGCCACCATATTAAGGACACTGAGTGTGCAACCATTCTGAAACCAGCAGACAGAGAGGGCTCTGAACAGGATGCTGTAAATGTAATAGGTATTTTTGCTTAAAATACATTTCTGACCTAAATATAATTGAATTTCCATCCCTTTGAACAGTTTGATGCTAATGAAGCAGCAGGGATGGCAGAGAGGAGGCTGAGCCAGCCGCATCAGAAGAGGCTCAGTTCCACTGCAGTGCATTAGAGACCCTGCAGGAGCTTCACCCCGGCTGCACGCAGCTAAGAATGCGCAAATCCCACCGAGAGCTGGCCACAGCAGCAGGGGGAAACCCTGGGCTGCTCAGCTGGAGAAACAGGCAGGGATCCAGACGTGAAAAGTGAGGGCATCAATGCCTGTGCACAAAAACAAGGCGCATCTGGTGAGGAGGAAAAATCACATCTCATTGAGAGGCGATTAAAGCCCTGACATGCTGCTTCTGTTTTTTATTTCACCTGGCATCCGTATCGCCAGCCTCTGCCATCCTGTTCCTTGCTGGAAGAAGGGGGGGTGAGCAGTGACAATTTTGCAGTGAGCTACAGTTGTACGTAAAGCTGAGAATCCTGGCTCAGTCCCACCTCATAAAGTGATCTTCTCAGTCTTAAAACAGTGGTTTTTCTGTGCTTCTGACAATGCAGATCTGCCTGATCCAAGCCAAATTTGCCAGGCACTGTTAGCAGAGTCCATGTTTTTCCTGTGTTCTGTTATGGGGCACAGGTACCCATTCGGTCATGTCAAACACCATTTGATAAAATCATAGAGTGGTAGGGGCTGGAAGGGACCTCTAGAAAGTATCATGTGCAACCCCCCCTGCCAGGATCACCTGGGGTAGGTCACACAGGAATGCATCCAGATGGCTCTTGAAACTCAGTAGAGAAGACTCCGCAACCTCTCTGGGCAGCCTGCTCCAATGTTCCGTCGCCCTTACAGTAAAGAAATTTCCCCTCATGTCAAGGTGAACCATTTAATGGTTGCTACCAGCTCACCTGGATATGCTTAGGTTGCAGAGTCTGACCCAGCCCTGTCTGTATGGAAGAACAATAGTTTGGGCCATTTTGATCAGACTATCCACATCTGCTCTTTGCAAAGGTGCTGGTTGTTCTTCTTCCAGTCAGTGCTGTTGGGCTGTCATAAACTCCATCCCTCTGCCATTACACATAGGTGTCAACTTAAAATGAAGCTTCAGTCCCCCCTCCACCACCACCACCTCTGGGCTGTGCTGCATCCGCTCTTGGGGCATGCAGTACTGTCATGCTGAGCTCCACTATGCAGGTCACGACCTGTCTTGGGCTGTGCCACATCCCAGCAGAGAGGTTTACTGCATGGTAATGCCTTCTCCAGAAGATCAGGGGCAGTGCCTACAAGGCCCCCCATCTTGCTACAGTGGGGAAGGAACTGGCATCATCCCCAGGCAGCTCACTCCCTGACACACGGTCTTTGCTGCTTGACCTAGATGTGGTGACCAGGTGGGAGCAGATCTGATTTTGATTTTACTCCTTGTTCTTTTTGTCCCTTGGGAATATTTTGAGTTTCTGTGTTCCTCATATTTCCTTACTGCTTCTCACAACAAAAAACAAACAAAGAAACAAACCAACCAACCAAACAAACAAAATACACACACACACACACACACACAAAAACAACCCAAACTTCTAGTTGGGTTGATGTGGCTGCTTGTTGGTTTGGTTGGTTGGTTTTTAATGCAAACAAGGCTGTAAAGTCTTTGTAGGGAGACATCTGCTCCTCCTGTACTGTCACCATTATCCTTCCTTTGCCACACAATGCTTTCTTCCAAGAGTAAGTGCTTTCAACATTTCTCAGCCCTTCTGGTGACGTCAGGAGATGAAAATTATGCCCATTACAACAGGAAAGAGTGGAGGGAAATGGGGTTAGAGGGAAATATGGCCTTTAGAAAATGACACATCTTGAGAGAAATTTCACTTTCATGTACTCTTCCTGGCCACATGGGTGCTATATCCACTCAAAGAAAAACACAATGTGTTGAAGAGGGACTTGGCTTGTGGTGCATTTGTCCTGGTCTATTCCCTTGCCTCAGATCCCATTAGGAAGAGTAATATTGTTGGGATATGCCAACCTCTTGGAATTTATACAAAAGCATCAGGAAGGTCTCAAGTTAGCAATGGATTTCAGCAGCAGAGCCTGCAGGTCTGTTTGAATGATATGACTCCTACTTTCACCATGCTGGAAGGTTCGGTGCAAGAATACCTTGCAGCAATGAGTGGCAAAAATTAGTTTGGTGGGACATTAGAAAGCATCTTGTTCTTTCTGTGATGTCTGTGGATGAGAAGCAAGGATGGAAAGGCACGTCAGGGGCTACACAAAAAACTCCTGAGACAAAAAGCTCCTTTTGGGAACATTAACAAATGAGGTATTTTGTATGATTTGGGTAGGAGCTACTACCAAGAGCAACTGAAGTTTTTATCTAGACAGTGACATCATTCCAGCCTATCTGAAGACAAGAGTCAAAGAGCTTTATCTCCACTGGTTCCTTCCAGTTCGACTGGTGTTAAAATGCCACATTTCCAGCCCTTTCAAAGCTGTGGTGTTGATTTTCTTTTAACTCTGCTTGGGTTTGCTCCTCATGCAGCACCTTTGATGCACCAATGGGCCAGGTGCTACCATGAACTAAAGACCTCTGGCTTGGCACTCCTTGTAGAGTGTCTAATCCTCATGCTAACAGGAGTCTGCCCTGGGAAAGGTGTGAGTCATGCCATCAGAAACACCAAAACCAAGCCAAATTAATACTATGCATGGAAGTACACATTAATGTTCAGGTGCCCAAAACCAATGAACAGGAGACTAACAGCTCCCTGTTTGAAAAAGGTCCAGAGAAGGGCAACAAAGGTGGTGAAGGGTCTGGAGAACAGGTCTTCTGAGGAGTGGCTGAGAGAACCAGAGCTGTTTTGCCTGGAGAAGAGGAGGCCTTCTCACTCTCTATAGCTCTCTGGTAAGTCTGTAGTGAGTTGGGTGTTGGTCTCTGCTCTCTAGTGACAAGTGACAGGACAAGAGGAAATGGCCTCAAGTTGTACCAGGGCAGTCTGGATTGGATATTAGGAAGAAAGTTCTTGACTGAAAGTTCTCAAAGATCGGAACAGGCACCCCAGGGACACGGTGGGATTCCCACACCTGGAGGTGTTTGAGAGGAAGAGATGTGGTACTGAGCAGATAGTTTAGCACCAGCCTTGGTAGAGTTAGGTAACAGTTGGACTTGATGATCTTAAAGGTCTTTTCCAACCCAAATGATTCTGTGGTTCTATTCTATGATTCAGATACTCATGCTTATTGTCTCTGTTTTTTGCAGGAGCCATGGTCATGCTGCAGGACTCACGGAGCATGCTAGCAGAAAGCTGTATGCCCAGCAGAACCTCTTTTTTTCCAAGATGCTTTCCAGCTAGGTGGACCCCAGCATATACTGGTGCATGGGGTTGTTCCTCCCCAGGTGCAGGACTTTGCACTGAGCTCTGCTGAACTACAGGAGGTTCTTGTCAGCCCATTTCTCCAGTCTGAAGAGGTCCTTGTGGATGCTAGCACAACCCTCTGGTGCATCAGCCACGCCTATCAGTTTGGTGTCATCAGCAAACACGCTGAGGGCACGCTCTGCCCCATCATCCAGATCATTAATGAAGATGTTCAGCAGGTTTGGACTCAATATTGGCTCCTGGGGTACACTGTTAGCTCCTGGCCTCCTACTAGACTTCATATTACTGAAAACAATCCTCTGGGCTCAGCCCTTCATCTTCTTCTCAGTCCACCTCACTGTCTGCTCATCTAGCCTGTGTACTTCATCAACTTCTCTATGAGGAGCTTATGGAAGATAGTGTAAAAGCCCTTCCTAAAGTCCAGGTAGGCAATATTTACTGTTCTCCCCTCATCTAGCAGGCCAGTTTCTTCTTTACAGAAGGTTATCAAGTTGGTCTAGAATTAATTCCCCTTAGTGAATTCTGACTATATAGATGTTTGCTTGGAGCAGATAGATGCTTGGAGCAAGGGTTTCGTTCTCAGCGCTGCTCCCTTTCCTACCAGCAGCACTGCCTGCAAAGTTCCCTCTCTATGATGAGTAGAGCATCTTGCTCCGGTCCAGGCACAGGGGTGAGAGATGCATTTCTGGAGATGGAGGGGTCTCTAACACATCCTATGGGGACAGGGCAGGGGGATCCCATACATATTTACAAGGCACTGCACAACTGCTGGGTGAAAACTGGCCATGGAAGTGGAGAGGAAAGTGGAGAAGTATCAGGAGAGTAATAAACAGGGCACTTATCTCCTCCTTAATCGCAGCCCTGCCTTCAGGAGGTTTGCAGGGACAGCTAATGGATTAAATACAGGTAGTAAATGAAATCTTGGAAACGTTTCTCTCACCTGGCAGGACCAAGAAGCTGATGATATGAAGGAGCCTTCCTAGTACATCTGGGCCATAAGACATGGCCAAAGGAGTGATGGCTGTGATCACTCATAGCCAAGCATGACATTTAACACCATGGGTTTGCCCTGTTGGTGCCAAGGCCAATCCTGAAATGCCCTGAGTATGCCCTTCAGCAATTCCAAATGGATTCAGCAGGGTGCTCCTTCTCAAGATGCTTTTAGCCTGAACAGGAGGTCAGTCTGTGGTTTATTTCACTATGGGTACTTGCTGCAATGCTTGGCCATATCCAGGGCTGGGCCCCATGCACAAGGCAGATGAGCAGAGAGCCAGAGCAATCATGCAGCCAAAGACTACCACAGCATCTTATGAGCTGCCTTGATCAATTATTGATATGACCTGCACAAAATCTTGCAAGGGTGTCCTTAAAATGCTTGTTTGAGTCTCTAAGTGCCACTTATTACAAGGAAGGCTCAAAAATGGGTGGCTGAAAATGAAAAATGATCTCTGTCCTGGTGCTATGAGTGGCCGAGCACAGGTGGGAGCTCATTGGGAAGGTTTTGGTGAGTAAAAGCACTTCACCACTGGTGAGTGGAGGTGGAGAAACATATTGTTAATCATATACCTTAGTGCAATGGGTTTTAATGTTGGCTACGTTCCTGGGCCACAGGATCTTACCTTTGGTGGTGCTTTCAGGAAGGCTCTTTAGCCCGGAAAAGATAAGACTGAGAGAGGACCTTACCAATGCTGACCAATATCTAAAGGGTGGAGGTCAGGAGGATGGGGCTGGGCTCTTTACAGTGGTGCCCAGGAACAGGACAAGGGCCAAGGGCCCAAGGAGTACAAACTAGAACACAGAATGTTTCACTTAAACATAAGGGAAAACTTTCTTTAGATGGTGCTGGAGTTCTGGACCTCTCACAGAGGTTGTAGAGTCTCCTTCCATGGAGACTTTCAAAATCCGCCTGGATATGTTCCTATGGAACCTGCTTTAGGTGAACTAGCATTATTAGCAGGGTGGTTGGACTAGATGACTGTGGATGGTTTGGGAGTTCCCCAACCCCTCACACTATGAAATCAGCCAGACTAGACTCAGCCAGCTGGAAGTTAAGGACTGAAGCTCTATTTACAGCTTAGCACAATGTACGAGCAGATATATACACAATATACAGTTATATACAGAAATATACTAGTTAGTTAAAGGTAATACAGAAACACAATACCCTTTCCAGAAATCAGAAGTCCCCAGGAGGATCTCAACCCAAACCTCCCCCCTCACTTTTCCCCCTCTTTCCCTCCCTTCACCAATAACCAGATCAATCCCTGTGTATCTCACGTGATAAATCTGGAGAGATCTGAGGTGAGATGTCAAAAAGATGACAAGGAGGTTAGGGGAAATGAAGGGCTTAGGTTGGATTAAAGTTAAGGCAGAAAGCAACCACAGACTGCCAGAATGAAAAGGAGCAGAACAACAACAACTGAGAACTAACTGAGCAGTGTGTGAGCAGTGAGTGTCTTATCTATATTTTGACTAGCTGTGCTTCTCAGCAGAAGAATGAGTGATATAGGTTACTCTTGTTGTTTTTCTTTCTTCTCACAGCTAAGGATTTAATTTCTCTGAGTTAAAATATTCCAATTAGCTTCAAACCAGCACAACGACCTTCAGAGATCCCTTACCAGTCTGTGATTCCATGTATCTGCGATTCTGTGGTGCAGATTTCCTCCTCCTTTCCCTCTGGGCAACTTCTCAAAACCACCAAGAAAAGCAGTGCTTTTTGTCCTGTCAGGAGTTTATCCAGAATGTTTGAACTAGCCCTGCCCCTGCTATGGGGAGACTGATCAAAACCTAACAGCCGATAGCTATTAAGCCAGGTATTGCCTTTATTAATGGTGTGCCGGAGGCGAAGGAGTAGCCCTCCCGGTTTGCATAACCAAAGATGCCCTCTACATGCTTTATCCATACTTACAGTAACACATATTCATTACATTCCTGGGAAATTGTTTACATATGCACAGAATCATTTAAATAGGTAAAGCCCTTTTACTTCTCAGTCTCTGCTGTCGGTTTCTGACCTTCCAACAATATTACAGTCTCTTGTTGCTGTCTCTCGTTGGTGTTCCGGCAAGCTTCTTAGTGTGTGATTCTTTACTGCCTTAGAGCCTTTATTCACTGCAGCTGTGTCTTATCTTCTTTGCTTCTAGCCCGCTCAAGGCCTCATCATTATCTGTGTCTAGAAGTCTAGAGGCTAATCTCTTAACTACTGGGAAAGTTTCTAGTGGTAAGAAAAACAACTAGCAAGTCTCCCTGCTTCACCCCTCAGGTGACTGCAGTACAGCTGGGTACAAGGGGTTATCTGCTTTCTTTTGACTAAGTGGGTGGGATAGTTGGAGTCCCTTCATGACAAGCTGGCTTGCAAGTGTTCATGGAGAGGGCAGCTCTGCCCACAGCTGAAACTAACCCATGAACTTAGCTCCGAATGCTCATCTTCAATTGCTGTGGGCAAATCACATTACTAAATGGTATCATAGTTCAAAATATTTTCTCAGTATAAGGCTAAATTAATCTAATGCACTTCTCAGGGACCAATGAACAGCAACCAGACTCATCAAGTTGATGTTTACAATAATTTTACACAAGTAGACAATCCTGTTTAGCTAAGGAATGACACCAGGATTTTATTCAGTCACTTTCAGAGTACAAAGTGACTCCTTTATCTTTGAAGTCAATGACATTACTTTCTCCAGCTCCTTTTCCCTTTCCTAATGCACTTCCCCTTGGTTTCAGAGGGTCACTGGCTAGGACATGCTACCTCCCACAATCTTCACACCGTTACCACCTAAATAAAACCTCAGCAGAAGTCATGCTTCATCAACACCCAGCATTAACACCTTCTGGTTGCCTTACACAAGCATTAGGTAGCAAGTTGCCATTACAGACTGCTTGAGCATTGTAGGCAAAACCACCCCATGCTTACTACTGCTGCTTTATGAGCAGAGGGGAAAGGCCAGGACAATGAGGTGCAGCCAAGAGCAAGATCAAGATCAGGTCTGCTAGGAGGCACACTGAGTGGCTGTTGTGGGCTTGCAACAGACAGCAACAGCATAGCAAACGTGAAGCCATCAGTGGGATTGAAGGTCACAATTCAAGCAGCAGTAATCAAAGCAGCAGGTCATTATTTGGATAAAAAAACCCTGCCCTAAAAGAGTGTTGATTGTCGGACCCTGGTCTTTCTCAGTGCACTGGTTCCACTGACAAGGCTGTATCAGTACCAACAAGGCCAACAGCATCCAGGCCTGTAACAGGCACAGTATGACCAGCATAGCAGTGACTTATCCCACTGTACTCAGCACTGATGAAGCCACATCTTGAGTATTGTGTTCAATTTTGGGGCCCTCCCTACAAGAAAGACATTGAGGTCCTGGAGCAGGTCCAGAGAAAGGCAACAAAGCTGGTGAAGGGTCTGGAGAGCAGGTCATGTGAGGAGCAGCTGAGGGAACTGGGGTGGTTTAGTCTGGAGAAAAGGAGGCTGAGGGGAGAGCTTCTTGGTCTGAAAGGAGGTTGTAGTGAGGTCAGTGTTGGTCTCTTCTTGTAGTACCAAGTAATAGGATGAGAGGAAATGGCCTAAAGTTGCACCGGGGAGATTTAGGTTGGATATTAGAAGAAACTTCTTGACTGAAGAGGTTCTCAAAGACTGAAACAATCTCCCAAGGGAGGTAGTGGAATGCCCTAACCTGGAGGTGCTTAAAGCTCACTGTAATGTGGTGCTGAGGGACGTGGTTTAGCAGCAGCCTTGGCAGTCAGAGAATGGTTGGACTTGATGATCTTAAAGGTCTTTTCCAGCACAAGCTGCTCGAGAGGCAGCCCCAGGTGAAAATGCAATAGAAGGAGATAGGTATGGAAATTCAGAGTTAGTATCTAATTCATTCAGCAGATACACACAGGCTTTGCCATGTCCTCATTAGGTTGTAACAGGTAGTCCCACCATTGCACCCACTGTGCAATTTTAGTTCTTCGGCTTCCTCTGAATTCAAGTAACTTTTAACTCACTACTAATTCATCTCCTTTCACAGTGTTTATTCTCTAAAATTAAGAATTGTCATTTCCTTCTGTTTGCATTCCTGAGAAGCAGTTATGCCAGATCCATGCAAAAGTACCTCATTCAGGCAGGGGCTTAGTGTCAGTTTCTTCCTCACCCAGGCTACCTTTTGGGCTTTTCTAATCATCTCGATTTTGTGGATGGGTGATCCACCTGCTTTGACTTCTGCAACCATTTTCTTCCTTCCCAGTAGTCTCCAAAGCTCAGAAATCTTTTTGACCTGCTTACTTTGCTCTCTACTAGAACCTTCTAGGTTTTATACCCAGAGTCCCAGCAGCAGGGAATTAGACCTTTCCTTTGGTCCTTGGCTGTGGCACTACCTCCACTCTGCTAGTGTCAAGAAGTCCATATGCAGGAAGCTTCTTCCAAAACTGTACACCGATTGGGGTTGTTCTCCTGCAACTCTGGAGATAAATGACAATGAAGTTGTTCATCTGTTATGTGATCTGCCATCTGGAAAGACTATCCCACACACAAAAGGGAGTTAACACGAGATGAGGGATTCAGGCACATCTCAGCAGTTTGGATATATGTGAGCTTTCAAAGAGGATTAGATGAAAAACGTATTGCCATCCCCTTCCAGCACCAGAAGCACTGGAGGTGTAAATTTAAGGATGTAGTCAATGCAGCTGAGCTACAGCTTCTGAGGGACACCATGTCTCCTCTCTCTTTCCTTAGTCTGGACACTGGAAGACAGGTATGTGCAATCAACTTTCTGCTCGCCAAGATCCTGGAGATCATCCAAGGGCCCAGCTGCTCAGGTGAGCAGAAAATCCTTAATAACATAGAACATAACAAAAAGCAAAGTGCAAGGGTATTTTGGGGGCTCTGCAGAGGGGTACTGTGGGTCTGGGAACATTTCTTCTTCCCTGTTCCTCTTGTTCCTACTGGCTCCTGCACCACACAGCTCCCTGTTAATACAGGCCTGTTCCAGTGCTGTCCACAGCACTGCTCCCAGAGTGTGGCACAGAGGCACATGAGTTGCTCTGGAGTAGCAGGAGTGGCATCAAACTAGATGCCTTTGGAATCCATCTGGCTTTACACTGAGAATTGTTTCACAAAGCCTCCTCATGTGGATCCTGCCTAGAGCTGGCTGGCCCTGTGGTTTAATCACTGTGGCTCCATGCTGGGCAAAAGCTGCCAAAGTGCAGACCACAGCTGATACTAGCAGGGATGGCTGTGACTGCAGAGTAGGATGTCTAAGCCATACCACCACTCCAGGCTTGAAATGGCACTACGAGAGCCAGCTCCCCATGTCTCTGCCTGCAGCACAGCAAACCCACAGCCTGGACATATGACCTGTGAGAAGCTGGGATTTTATTTTCAAATATGTGTGTCTCAATGACAGCATCTGGCAGCCCATTCAGGTGACAGGCACCATGGCATGCTTGATGACCCATCAGGGTGGCACTGGCAGGTGGCTCCATGAGGAGGGTGATGTTATCATCTTAGCAGAGTAGCAGATCCTTAGAAGAATGGGAAATGATCACTCAGAGGTGTTTTGTGAGCTTTGGAACTGCACAATCAAGAAGCCAAAAGCTCTTCTTGCATTGCAGGCCTTCATTCAGCCATCAGGAAGTCTCAGTTGTGATGTTTATTGCAGCTTGTGGTGGTTTGTTTTTGGTTTGTTTTTTGTTTTTTGTTTTTTTTTTGGGGGGGGGGGGGTAGGAGGGGGGGGGGGGGCACTTAGAGCTGAAAGGTTTTGCTGCACCAGTGCAAAATTCCTGTTGTAAACAGGGCTGATGTCTGCATCTGCCCTCCATTCTCACAGCAGCCATTTCCCCTCTCCTCTTTCTCCTCTCTAATATAAAGATGTCCTGATGAGCATCGTGTTTTCCAAGAAGGCTCATAGCTGCCAGTTGCTCTGGCTTTGGCTTTGCACAAACCTGGAAAAGAAAAGGTGGCCTCTTCCTTCTGCCCTTATTAATTGGATCACAATGAAAGGGAAGCAGCAGTGTAATTTAATTGTCCTCCAAGCACAGCGAGGTGGAAAGGGATGCTGGCAAGGAGTCCTGCCCATGAGACAACTTCTTTATTCCCCTGCAGTTTATTTGCAGGGGTGGGTCTCGGCATTAGCTTCCTCTCTCCAGGTCCCTTCTTCTGCTTGTCCAGGAGCAAATGGCCCAAGTTTGCTGTGCTGCAGCTTCTTCCCTGCATCAGGAGAATGAGAAAAGGGAGACATCCTCGCTCTGTCCTGGTCGTTGGTCTGGGGGATGGGAATTAATCAGGCGATCATTCCGCAGAGGTCTGAAATACAAAGTGCTCCTCGTTGTGGCTGTCAGGCAGCCCCTGTCACTTGGCAGAGCACTGTTGGATCCTGTCCTGTCTCCAGTGAGTGGAAGTCAGTGATGAGGAGGGATGAGGAGCAGAGAGATCTGCATAAGGAGTGTTTCCTGCAGAGAGCCAAGCTTTAAGCAGAGAGCAGGGCCAGCAGCTGATACAAGTTGTGAGCTCTGGTGCTTGGTTTTAAAATCACTCGAATGCCCTTGGGTAGGAAGGCACCTCACAGGAACCAAGCACCAATGCCTTCTGTGTAACTGGTGTCATTGTGTTCTTTCCCCCAGGCAAAGTCATGGTAAAGCAGATTATGGTACAATTTTTCCATCAGGGCTTTCAGTTTTGCTGGGCTATCTGCTTTCCTGCACAGGGCATAAGGACATCTGCTCTGCTCTGGCTGATGCACGTTTGCTGCCTCATTTTCCCTTGAGTTTTTTCTTGAAGACAGTATTGGCNCGCTGCTCTTGATGCAGCCCAGGACTCGGTTGCTGTCTGGGCTGCATGCACACACTGCAGGCTCATGTTGAGCTTTTCATCAACCCAGACCCCAAGGTCCTTTTCCTCAGGGCTGCTCTCCAGCCATTCACCGCACAGCCTGGATTTGTGCTTGGGATTGTGCCTACCCAGGTGTTCTTCCTCCCAACTTCTTACTGAGAACAATCCCACCTATCAGCACGGTTTGGAGGCTGATCTGAGGCTCTAGGGAAAAGGACCTGTGAGTCCTGGTGGGCAACAGGTTGCCCATGAGCCAACAATGTACCCTCACTGCCAAAAAAGCCAATGGCATCTGTTACAAATAAGGGGGAATAAGGTGAGAAATTAGTAAGAATTTATTTATTTGTTTATTTAGGCTCCTTCTCCCTCATAATGAATGTACTGCCACAGCATTCTGGAGTGCATTAAGAAGAGCAGGAGGCCAGCAGGCTCCCCAGTTCAAGATGGACAAGGAACTACTGGTGAAAGTCAAGCAGAGAGCCACTAAGATTATGAGGGAAGATCTCTCTTACAAGGTAAGGCTGAGAGAACTGTGTGTGTTTCACCTGCAGAAGAGGAGACTGAGGGGGAGATCTCATTGATGTTTACCAATATCTAAAGGGCAAGTGTTCAGGAGGATGAAGCCAGACTTTTCTCAGTGGTGTCCAGTGACACAAGAAGTGGTAACGGACACAGATTGGAACACAGGAGGTTCAGCGTAAACCAGAGGAAAATGTTCTTCACCTTGTAGGTGGCAGAGCACTGAAGCAGGCTGCTCAGAGAGGTTGTGGAGGCATTCCAAATGTGCACTGACACATTTGGTCCTGTGTGATTTACCATAGGTGATCCTGCTTTAGCAGGGGGTTTGGACTAGATGACTTCTGGAGGTCTCTTCCAACTCCTACCATTCTCTGATAATTCTGTGATTCTTTGCATTCCACTAAAATGTTTTCCAAACCCCAATGCTGCAGGAAATAGTCACTAACAACTGGGAAATTACACTAAAGAGACATTTTTGCTGGGGAGCTACTAGGTTTCATGGGAAAGCTCAGAAAAGTTGTTCAGCTAAAGTAAAGGGACAGTGGGACTTTGTTTCCATTTTAATCCCAGGTGAATTTATTCTCAGAGACTTTGACATGTGAGTTGATATATGAGGAAGAGATCAGTGGCAGGCACTTGCTGCGTGGAGGTGGAGAACACTGCATAGTCCTCCTTGACCAAATGACTGGAACCAGACAGGGCAGGAGAGTGGGACAACATTCAGCCTCTCTGCAGGAGGTAAGGTGGAAGGTTCATCTCTGTATTTCACAATCATCCACTGGAAATTCAGCAAAGGCAGCAGGTGACACAGCTGGGGAACAAGGTTGACGGAGTCATGATCAATATACTGGAGAACCTTCATGGATAGATGGGACTGACCCTCCTTGGCATGAAAGAAGGGAGAATAAGCAGTGGTGGTCTGCCATAATGCTGTCACCTTGTCACTGAGATATCAAAGCCTCCTCTCACTCAGTGTTGGCCTGAATGTCATCCAGCATCCTGTGCCATGGCTGTAGGTGCTGGATTTCTCATCTTGTCTTGCAGGGAGAAGTACTCTCTACTCTTGTTTCTCCAGTGCCTCTGCAGCCTTCCCTCTTCTCTGGACAAGGTGGCTAGCTGCTGCAAGGGAGTCATGCTGTCCTCCTGCAATCAGGTGAGAAAGCAGTGCTGTGGCTTGGGTAACTCCACATGGGGCTGCAGCTAACAGACACAGTCTAAGCAGAGAGAGGTTTCAAGGAGAAAGCAGAGGCTACTGGTCCATCATCAGATCTCTGGGAGATGCCAGAGGGTGGAGGTTGCCCATAAAAGAGGCTTCCACTTCTTCCAGTGGCATCTCATCTTTCACTGAGGTGGCAGGGGCAGGCCGGATACTTGTGATGAATTAAAAGCAACCAAAAGCAGAGTCGATCTGATTGCTGCCATCAGCACACTTGTCACTAGAAGAGGTATGCTGTTGATTTATAGGTAACCTGAATTTGAATAGTCACATGCAGCACCTGTGAGAACCTCTCACTATCCCTTCAACTGCTGTTCAACACTAGAGACCTCGAGCTACATGAGGTTGTAGCTACAATTACAAGCAAAACTGAGAGAGGATCTTGTCAATGCTGATCAATATCTAAAGGCTGGAGGTCAAGAGGATGGGACTGGGCTCTTTTCAGTGGTGTTGAGGGATAGGACAAGGAGCAGTGTGTATAAACTAGAATATAGGAAGTTTCACTTGAACTTCAGAAGAAAATTCTTTCCTTTGAGGGTGCTGGAGCGCTGGACCAGGCTGCCCAGAGAGATTGTGGCTTTTCCATCTCTGGAGACTTTCAAAACCTACCTGGATGTGTGTGATAGCCCAGTCCTCTATTGTTTCAAAACAATTGCACGTGGCAGAGCAGGGCCGACAGTCCTTAATGACTCTGTTGTCTCCAACAGGTGTGACACACATGGTCTTGACTAGACAGGATGATGGCCTTAATAGCTCTGGAGAAAAGCTACTGTCTCAACAAGGAAAAGAGATAATTCATGCAGAAGCAGGAATTCCCTCTTTAAAACCATGTTTAACAGCACCATGAAGGGGCCTGGTGCACACCTCTCTTTTGCATTTGGAGAGACCACATTGCCCACCACCACCAAAAGGACCACAATTTCCAGGCTCCAGGTGTTGCATTTATACAGAAGATCCTGCTGGACTGTACACCCACTACCAAAACCTTAAGACTATTTCTGCGAAAATGTCACTGGATTCAAAGAGTGGTGGTATCTTTATTTTTTTTCTGTCTTTAAACTTTCTCTCTCTCTCTCTCTCTGTGTCATTATTTTTTCCTCTCCTTTTTTTCTTCCCATTTTCTCTAACAAACCCAACTCATCAGACATTTGGTGTCTGTTTGCTTTAATTTAATTCAAAAGATTTTTTGAATCTTTGCACCACCTCCTTCACTGCCCAGGGTTGGCTCGGGACACTGGGTTGTGACAATGTGTTTCCCTGAATCTACTTAAGCAGAGGGAGTGGACTAGATGATTTCCAGGGGTCCCTTCCAACCCCTACCATTTCGTGATGGTGTGATTCTGTACATCTTCATGGTTTTGGCTGTTTTGCTCTCTGCCCTGAAATTCCCAAGCTGGCCTTTGATTTCTTTTCCCCACCAAAACTGAAAGGTTTTGCTGGTAAAATACTCCTCTTTCCTCATTCTAAAATGTCTGGAGTAGAAAGTCTACATGGTTCTGACTATTCCCCTCCAGGTGTCTTGCAATTTAATTAATCCCAAGTCATACTTGAATATCTTCTGAGACAGAGGCATAATACTAATCCACTTGTACAGGAAAAGGCATGAGAAGATAATCACTTTTATGTCTCTTTTAATATGGGAACAACATCTATTGGATGGAGAGGCACTTCCTCACGTACTTCTGATGAGTTACTGCTTTCATTTGAAATCTATAAAATAATGATGTAAATTGATGTGCTTTTGAGAATTTTGCCCCCTGAATTACTGCTGGATCAGATACTTATTGCGGTCCAGTGTTTAGCCTGGCTCTGCATCAGGCTGAAGTGGACTGGTAAAGATCTCCACGTGAAGAGTGGTCCTCATCTGCCTGGATTAAGCTGTACTTCTGACCAAAAGTGGTAGGAAATGCTTTGCAGGAACGTGGCATTCTGAAATCCTGCCAGAAATAGACAGGAGCAAGGATGTATCTGGTTGATCAAATGACTTCACCTGCTGTAGGTCTGCACCCTGGTTCTCAGCCCTGAGTTTCCTCAGCAGCCATGTGTTTGTACCTCCAGATCTCCTGCTCCTTCCGAGCCTTTCTGGAGTAGAATTTTAGAATCATAGAATCAGCCAGGTTGGAAGAGACCTCCAAGATCATCCAGTCCAACCTATCACCCAGCCCTAGACAATCAACTAGACCATGGCACTAAGTGCCCCATCCAGGCTTTTCTTGAACATCTCCAGGGATGGTGACTCTGCCACCTCCCTGGGCAGCCCATTCCAATGCCAATCACTCTCTCTGTCAAGAACTTCCTCCTAATAGCCAGCCTAGACCTTCCCTGGCACAACTTGAGACTGTGTCCCCTTGTTCTCTTGTTGGTTGCCTGGGAGAAGAGACCAACCCCACCTGGCTACAACCTCCTTTCAGGTAGTTGTAGACAGCAAAGAGGTCTGTCCTGAGCCTCCTCTTCTCCAGGCTGCACATCCCCAGCTCCCTCAGCCTCTCCTCACAGGACTGTGCTCCAGGCCCCTCACCAGCTTTGTTGCCCTTCTCTGGACACGTTCCAGCACCTCAACATCTCTCTTGAATTGAGTGGCCCAGAACTGGACACAGGACTCAAGGTATGGCTGAACAGAGACATCTTAGAGCTGAATATTCATCTTCCAACCAGCTCTACTAACTAGTTAATACCCAACCTGTGTCTAAATCAGTTTCTAAGTTCAAACACAGTTGTTAACAAGGACACAGCTGCTGAATAGGCAGAATAAGGAAGAGATGTAAACCCAATGGCAGGCAAACACACTCAGACTTTGACACTTGAAATGTTTATAACCCAGCCTATTTACACTGAGATGTCTAACATCGTTTGGAGATGAACAAATGGTCTTGAAACTAAGTAACAGCAGCTAAAACCATGCATGAGATGCATCTGGGCCCAGTCACTTCAAGGATGTCTTAGAAAGCATGACCTATGTCTAACAAACCAAATCCCTTCACTTCCCATGTAGTAAGGAACTGCAGTATCAGACAACCTGAAAAATGCAACCTGATTTCTTTTCTGGTTCATATAAGACTAAACCCCACTGCCTTGCCTCCACCCAACCTGCAGGATGTCCTGGTCTGTCTTTTGATGGTTTTTACTTCTAAATAACCTTTGTAGAAAATTTGCCACACAGAAGTCCCTACTGGGAAAAATTAGATATTGACAGAAATCCCCACAACCTTGAAAGCTTAAGGAGATGGCCTTTCTGTATATCCTGCACATCTTTGAGTCGAACAAACTGAAGGCACCATGTCTCCTTTTGATCATGCTCACACCACTATTCTCTAGTGCTTTTGTGCCTCAAGATGAAGGCCAGGCTGTAACTTCATGTGCCTGTGTTTGTGTCTGTACACATTCATATATGGAGACTATTGAATTACCTGTACCAGAAAGAAATGCATGGCTTGCTTCTAAGATCTATGACTACCTGAAAGGAGGTTGTAGTGAGGTGCTCCAGNCCTTACCATTCTATGATTCTATGATTCTATGAGTGTCATTCTCTTGTCCCCACTGCCAAGCGATAGAGTGAGAGGACATGGCCTCAAGTTGCACCAGGAGAGGTTTAGATTGGTTATTAGGAAAAATGTCTTTACTGAAAGAGTAGTCTGGCATCAGAATAGGCTGCCCAGGGAAGTGGTGGAGTCACGATCCCTGGAGATGTTAAAAAAGCATGTAGACATGGAACTTCAGCACATGGTTTAATGGCCATAGTGCTGTTAGACTAACACTGGGCTCGATCTTAGAAGTATTTCCAACCAAAACAGTTCTATGATTCTGTGTTCTCCACTGTGTGAGAGGTGAGATGTGGAATCCAGTGCCCTTATGGAAGATTGTCTTAGCTCCCACATTTATGTACAACTAAGTTAATACAAAGCTTACCTGATTTTAAACCTTGTATAAAGCTGTCAGGCAGCTTTGCTACTGTGACTTGACAGCACTGGAATCTGTGCTATCTTTAGTCTATTTAATTTTACTGGTATTTGATGCTAAAATGTTACTAGTGCCTACTGTTGGAAAGGATTCATCTATTCTGCATTGAAGTATGCACAGTTCCTTGTCCTTGTTGAGTGGTGGTTTAGAGCTAACACTCTAGCCTGGTCTCAAATTATAAACAAGAAATAGGGACGTTCTAGACCTATTTCAGTAAAAAGTAAACAAAATAGGGGATTGGATACAAAAGAAAAATAAGGATAAGTCTGTATCATTCTATTTGCTTTGGTGGATTAGGATGAAGTGTGCTGCACCAGCTCTTCTTCGCTCTGGCTACTGCCTAGTGCCTATGCATGGCTTCACTGACCTTGGCTGAGACTCTTGTTATAGCTAAGTAGATAGCAGCAGTGAGGCCTTTCTGATTGCTCTCTTTTCTCCCTTATAAGGAGGGGAGAGCTATTTCACATTTCCCTTGTCCAAGGGGTGGGTGGGGTGGTCTTGTGTTGTTTCTGAATTGTAAGTAACTGTAAATATATGTAAATATGTCTTGTACGTATACATTGTATTTTATGCTTGTATGCCTGCTTGTAAATATAGCTTCATTTTGCTTCCAAACCTTCTGAGCTAGTCTGGTGATTTATTTTTGGGGGTAATTTCAGCCCATCATACATTGCTTGATTAATAGGCAACCTCAAAAGGGGGTCTGAGCATTTCTGGCTGGTGCAGCTCTTTGCCTGCAAAGTCTGAGAATGGAGGTGGTGCATGGAAGTGAACCTGCAATCTTGCTCTTGGAGATGTAGCCAACTGGACTCAGTCTGGGTACTAGAGCAGCAGCAGGAGCCAAGTGTGTCCAATTTCTTTACAAGATGTGATTTTCATGCTCATCAGAGAGTGGAAACTGGAATAAATAGAATTAATGAGCTCTTGGGACCATTGCAGACATTGTTAGTAGTTCTTTGGCAGAAGCTGCACTTTCCTACTCTAAGTGCTCTTATAGGAATCACCAAATGTGCAAAGAAGGGAAATGCTGCTGCTATCCCACACCTTCTCCAACCATGTCCTACATGAAATGCTTACAAAAGAACAATGGATGAGGTTGAAAGCCAATAGTGGAAGGGAAAATTCATCTCTCCTACCAGAGAAAGGGGCACCCAGAAAAAGCATTTCTGAGCCTGTGAGTCCAGGAAGACTGATCATAATGGTTGGACTTGTTTATGATCTTAAAGGTCTTTTTCAACCAAAACAATTCTGTGTTTCTATGATTCCATAAAGGGTCACAGAAGTTTGGCAATTACTTGGAGAGGAGCAAGGTTCAGAGCAGGACCCTGTACTAGCTGGGTATGCCTGTATCTTGGAGTATTGGCTGCTGTCCTTCAATTTATATCATCCTTGAAGGGATGTAGTAGCACTATATGGTGACAAGACTGCTTCAGGGTCTTGTTTTCCTGATTCTCACACAGGGACATGCCCTCCAAACCCAGGGTGTTTTAGGAGAGTGTTATGTGCTGAGGTCACCCCCCTTTCTTGGTGAGGAGCAGTGATAGAGCTGGGAGGACCCAGACCTGGGAGTCCAGCAGTACTGTTAAGTCCTACAGTTAGATAGGAGAAAAAGAGTGTATGGTCCCNAGCCTCAAACCAGCACACTAGATTAAGACTGTGGCCCAGAAAACTAAAAAAGATGCTGAAGCCCCCAGAGGAAGCATTATTCACTTACTTGATTACACTGCATGTCCTTGGTTCTTGGGTATTGGAGAGCATCCTTGTGACCACCAGGAAAGGGTTTTTTTCACAACGCACTCCCTGCATTGTGGAACTAATTCACCTTGGGGCGCCGTGAGGGCAGAAACCACAAACATGTTCAGAGACACTCAAATAAAGTCAGCAGATGAAGTTCAGTGTTTGACAAAATGTAACTTCTGATTGTTGTGGTTTAACCCCAGTTGGCAGCTGAGCACTTGCTCCAGAGAGGTGGGAATGAGAATCAGGAAAAAAAGGTAAAACTCTATGGGTTGAAACAAGGCCAGTTTCATAGAGTGACACAAAGAGAGGAGAAACAACACTAATGACAGTACTTCTAATTAAGTATATAAAGCCACTGATAGAAAATGGAACTGCTCACCACCAGAACCTGCCACTCCCCCCAACCCAGCTCATTTCCCTTGGCCAGTTCCCCCTTACATACTTGGCCAGACATCAATGGGGTATCAAATATCCCACTGGCTGGTGCCATTGGCTATCCTGGCTGCGGCCCTAATGGCCTCCCCAGTTTAAGAAGGACAAGGAACTGCTGGAGAAAGTGCAACAGAGAGCCACTAGGATGCTGAGGTGACTGGAGCATCTGCCTTACAAGGAGAGGCTGAAAGAATTGGGGGTCTTTAGCTTGGAGAAGACTGAGAGGGGATCTTATCAATGCTTATCGATATCTAAAGGGTGAAAGTCAAGAGGATGGAGATGGGCTCTTTTTAGTAGTGTCCAGGGACAGGACAAGGGGCAATAGGCACAAATTAGAAGACAGGGGGGTTCACTGGAACTTAAGGAGAAACTTCTTTACCGTGAGGGTGCTGAAGCACTGGACCAGGCTGCCCAGAAAGGTTGTGGAGTCTCTTTCTCCAGAGACTTTCAAAACCTGCCTGGATGTGTTCCTGTGAGACCTGCTCTAGGTGAACTTACTTTAGCAGGTAGATTGAACTAGATGATCTTTGGAGGTCCCTTCCAACCCCTACCATTCTGTGATTCTGTGTAATTACTCCACTGTGGCCCTATTCTGTTTCTCCCTCCTAAGCTTCCTCCACTAATTAGACTGGCAGCTGGCCCCAGTGGTCTCTTGCTCTCACACAGTATTTTAAAAATATTTAAGTTTAATTTTATAAGTATAAAATGAGGAGATATGAGGCTCTGTCCTTTCCAGTCTTGCCTTCTTGGGAGCTAGTGAGATCCTTGGTGAAGTAGGTTTGAGCACCAGACTGCTTCTGGGATTGAACCATGACATGAAATAAGGTCTGGTTTCTCCCAGCATAAAAGAGAGTATTTTTCTCTGCTGGTTACTGAGCATTTATAACTCACAGCACCATGCCTCTCTCCTCAAGAGCCAAGATGTGGGTTTAACCCTACAAATTCCAACCCTAATTCTGGATGAACTTACTACTGAGATGACAGCTATTTCCTTATTCCACTTAAAGATGCAATCATCACACTGAAAGAAGGAGCCAGAAAGGAAAAAAAAAAGGAGGGGGAAAAAAAAAAAGGCAAAATTTTAATTAATGTTACTGATGGCTTATGGAAGAAATGCAGTAAGAAACACCTTTGGTGTGAGATTGATATTAAACCAATTTAAGAACTACTTTTCCTCCTTTGAAAGCAAAAAATAATTAACTCTGAAGTGTTGGTGATATAATAGCAGCTCTGAGTGGCAGTGCATATACTTAGCACTTTAGTTGTCCAGTTCTGAGAGATGCTTGGAGATAGGGTTTGTAACAAGTCCATTATCTCCACATCAAAGAGTGTTGTGGGGTTTTTTTTCATTTCAGAGAGAGGTCACAGTCACAGAGAAGTCAAGCTCTGCAAAAGCTATAATTAACAGCAAGGACAGCTATTGGGACAAATAAATCTTTGGAAACGGGCAGATGTTTATTTCCCTGGATGCTTAGGAAAAGATTCTGGGGAGCTGCATTTGCTAAGATTAATCCCAAATTCTTATTCTAGCATCAAAGACTCCCAGTGGGAATATTGAGCAAACAGGAGCATTTTCCCTGATCAAAAATCATTAAACGCATAATCTCACTGTGATTTGGTTATGTTATGCCAGTCACCTCCAGACTCCAAGGCTCAGCATATTCTGAGTTAAAAACTCCTTGCTCTTCTTTGAGTCAGCAATGTGCCCTCATGGCCAATAAGACCAAAAGTATCTGGGTGGTGTGTTAAGAAGATTAAGGCCACCAGGTCAAGGGACGTTCCCCTACCCCTCTTCTCTGCCCTGGTGAGGCCTAATCTGGAATCCTGCATCCAGTTCTGTGCTCCCCAATTCCCTTGTTCAAGAAGAACAAGGAACTACTGAAAAGAGTCCAGCAGAGAGTCACAAGGATGATGAAGGGACGGGAGCATCTCTCTCAGCAGGTGAGGCTGAGAGACCTGGGGCTCTTTAGCCTAGAAAAGAGAGGTTTGAGAGGAGCTCTTATCAATGCTTATAAATATTTAAAAGGTGGAGGTCAAGAGAATGAGGCTGGGCTCTTTTCAGTGGTGCCCAGTGATAGGACAAGAGGCAACAGGTATGTTGCGTATCGTGAAGGTCGGGATCACCAGAATGTTGGGGTCACCAGGTGATGCAGACTTGAACGCACACCCGGGGCTGCTAGGAACGGGGTGAAGGATGACGCAAGATGAGACAACCATCAGTACCAATATGATACATCCAAGATCGCCCCCTTATTGCAGCAAGTAGCACATACTTATACAGGGGATCGAACTGTCTGGCCACACCTCATTCATTCTCTCCTTGGTTACAGGCCGCTGCTTCTAAGACTTTCTCACCCTGATAAGAACCAGCCTTCCAGTCCACACAGCTGCCTCCTATCTCGCCTGACTCCCACAAAGGGCAGCTGTGCTAACCGTCCTCTCTCAGGCCGGCAGCTTTCTCCCCCCACATCCCTTGTACTGTTTTGCTCTCAGCTAGTGTAACCAGATGATGTGGGTTTAGGAGTTACCTGCCCCCCACACACTTTGTAAAATGACCCAGGCTAAAACTCAGTAGACTGGAAGTTTAGATGAAGCTCTATTTACAGCTCAACACAATATACAAGCAGATAGATACACTATATACAGGAATATTTACAGAAATATACAAGGTAAAGGTAATACAGAAACACAACACCCCTCCCAGAAATCAGAGACCCCAGGAGGGGCTCCCAACCACCCTTCCACCTTCTCCCCACCCCTATACCTTACCCCAAGGTTTTGAGGAGGAGTTAGAAGTAAAGTGATTAGTGAAATTAATTTGTCGGAGAGAAGAAGCCAGAAGTTGCTAACAGCCCCAGACACTGTGCCCCAGAGAGTGCCGCAAGCCCGACTGTCTTATCTAATGTTTATGTTCTTAGTTTTATCTGTGTCAGCAAGCCTATGAGTGAAGTAGACATCACCATTGTTTCCTTTTCACAGCCTATAATATAATTTTCTCTATTAAAATATTCCAATTGGCCTTAAACCAGCACACCAGAGAACGAGACCCAACACAGGTACAAGCTAGAACACAAAAGGTTTCACTTGAACTTAAGGCAAAACTTTTTTCCTTTGAGGGTACCAAAACTGGACCAGGCTGCCCAGAAAGCTTGCGGAGTCTCCTTTTCTAGAGACTTTCAAAACCTGCCTGGACACGTTCCTCCGCAATCTGATTTAGGTGAGCCTGCTTTAGCAGGGGGGTTGTACTAGATGATCTCCTGAGGTTCCTTCCAACCTCTACCGTTCTGTGATTCTGTGCTTTAGGAAGACTGATCGAATCTCATACAGAGTTGATTGTTCTTATCTAAGTTGAATATGAAGTTAAACTGTGCGACTATGCAGCAGAGGCATGCTCTATATCAACACATAACAAAGACATAGTAAGACGGACTGATCAACTCAGTAAAATCAGATGAAAAAATTTTCCAACCCTTGCTCTGTGCTGATAAAATCGTATCTTCCCAAATCACTGAGAAGAAAAATGGGGCTGGACTTGGCTAGCAGAAAGCACACTATGGAGGGGAAAACATAGCTCAAGAAATGGAGCTTACAAAATCACAAACTAATTGAAGTTAGGCAGGTACTCCAGAGGCCATCGAGGCCAGACCCCTGCTCAAAGTAGGCCCAATTAAAGCAGGTTATTTATGCCTTTGTCCAGCTAAGTTCTAGACATCTCCAAGAAGGGAATTTTCATAATTTCTCAGTGCACCATTTCAGTCATTGATGACCCTTACAATAAAGATTTTCCAATATCACATCTGAATTGCTCTCATTTCACCCTGTGCCTGTTGCCTCTTCTCTTGCTACAGTGCATCTCTGAGAAAAAACAGGCTCCATCTTCCCCGTGCCTTCCCACTGTAAAGAGCAGTAAGATCACAGCATCACAGAATCAACCAGGTTGGAAGAGACCTCCAAGATCATCCAGTCCAACCTATCACTCGGCCCTAGCCAATCAACTAGACCATGGCACTAAGTGCCCCATACAGTCTTCTCTTCAACACCTCCAGGGATGGTGACTCCACCACCTCCCCTGGACCTCTCCTGGACCTCCCCTGGCACAACTTGAGACTGTGTCCCCTCGTTCTCTTGCTGGTTGCCTGGGAGAAGAGACCAAACCCACCTGGCTACAACCTCCTTTCAGGTAGTTGTAGACAGCAATGAGGTCACCCCTGAGCCTCCTCTTCTGCAGGCTGCACACCCCCAGCTCCCTCAGCCTCTCCTCACAGGGCTGTGCTCCAGGCCCCTCACCAGCTTTGTTGCCCTTCTCTGGACATGTTCCAGCACCTCAACATCTCTCTTGAATTGAGTGGCCCAGAACTGGACACAGGACTCNCCACCCCCCCCAAAAAACCCCAACAAAACACACATGCTTTCTCTGCCCTTTCCAGGACTGCAGCAAGATTGTTCTCTTTTCCATCCTGGGGGAAGGTCTACCCTGTCCACTTGATGTACTGGTCCCAGACATCCACTGGATCATCACCAGAGTAAAATGGGATTTCTGATTCAAATTCCTGTTTTTTGAGCTGAAGAGCACTGTGGGTAGAGGTCTCCTGCTAAGCCAGGGCTTCCTGAAGCGTGGCCATGACCCATGACCTGATCTCCCCATATCTGAACAAACCCAGTTGTCTCAGCCTCTTCCCACAGATCATATGCTGTCATTCCCTAACTGTCTTAGCAACCTGCTGCTGAACTCTGTGTCAGTATCTTTCTTTACTGGGGAGCTTCAAACTGGGCACAATGTTCCAGATGCATTATTAAGATGGGAGAAACAAATTGATTCTGCAACTGGAAATCCCAGATTTATTTCAGTAACATGCCTCCGGTCTCAGGGTAAGAAGTTTCCATTTTCCTTGCTGGCAACATATGGCCATAACCAGAATGGGGATGGTGTAAGAAAAAAATAAAGAATTTCGGGAGATCATTAAAAATAGGTGTAGGCATCAGATAAGCCATAAGCCCAAACTGCCACAGTTTTGGGCTCTGAATATCCTTCAAAAGGCAAGAGTTTCTGGACACCACAGAAAAGGTGGTAGTTAGCATGAAGCTGGGGTGCACCTAGGTTCCAAGCATCCCTGCCACTGTAGGAGTACAACAAGATGACCACAGTGGCAGCAGATCACAGGGTGGTAAGAGAAACAACCACAGGATTCTGCAACATCACTCAAAGGTAGGAGGAGGTCGTCAAGGTAAAGCTACCTGGAGAAGTGGTATCGAGCAAGAACTTAAAGGCTATAAATGCACAACCTTTGACGGTCCACAGATCTTGCAGGTGAAGGTGGAAGGCATGGGGATGTTTGCACCCAGGGAGCGGGGAGCTGCAGGGGATCTGCTTTTTCCTCCAGGCTGATTGTTTTCTCAGTGATTACGGAAGTTCAGTGATCTTTTCTCTGGCACAGAGTGGGTGGGTGGCGGGGGAGGGAGTAATGGAGCAAACGTGGTGGGTTTTCAGAAGCATCTGCTGAGCCCACCAGCTTGGAGGCAGAAAGCAGGTCTGAAAGAAAAGCAAGGGACTGTGGAGCCCTGCCTCCCACCTGCCATGCTGCCATGCTGCCATGCTGCTGTTTCTGGCAGGCAGTGGGGTAATGTCTTCACATGGCTTGAAACAGATTGCTAAATATTATTAAATGGCTTAAAACTCTCTGGATGAAAGTATAGGCTTTAAGTGGTTTTACCATTTACATTTGTGACTTAAGAATTTTTTTCCCCCCTCTGTTACCACACTGTGACTTTCTGTGTATGTCTGTGATAAATTACTTTCTTCCATTTAAAGAGAAGCAAAGGCTGGCAGTGAGAGAAGATTTTGCTGTATTATCATATATATATATATATATGATGTATTATCACATATATATAAGACATATGTATGATCTATATATTTATCCTAATGGGCATATTATCACATATATATATGTATTATATATATATTTATCCTAATGGACGTATTATCACATATATGTAAGATATATGTATGATATATATTTATCCTAATGAACTGTTCCATTAGGGTATATATTTTTATCCTAATAGACTGTTCCAGGCATGTGAGAGGCCCAGGTCACCTAGAGGCAGATACCAACATAGAAGATCTGTCTGAAAACCAAACCCTGTTGTTAGAATCAAATGCCCATGTCCATGAGGCTGAATTATCAAGAATAGTACGGTCAGCAGAACCAGGGAAGTGATTGTTCTGCTATACTCAAAACTGGCGAGGCTGCTCCTCCAATACTGTGTTCAGTTTCAGGGTCCTCACTACAAGAAGGACACTGAGTAGCTGAAGCATGTCCAGAGAAGGGCAACGAAGCTGGTGAAGTGTCTGGAGAGCAGGTCTTCTGAGGAGCAGCTACAGGAACTGGGGTTGTTTAGTCTGGAGAAAAGGAGGCTGAGGGGAGACCTTCTCCCTCTCTACAACTCCCTGAAAGTTGGTTGGAACCAGGTNTGAAAAAATGCTCCCAGTCTAAACCTATCCAGTCACATCTTGAGGCCATTCCCTGTTGTTCTATCACTATTTACCTGTGAGAAGAGACCAGCAACAGCCTCTCCACAACATCTTTTCAGGTAGCTGTGTTGGTCTCTTCTCACTAGTAACAAGTCATAGGATGAGAGGAAATGGCCTCAAGTTGCACCAGGGGAAGTTTAGGTTGGACATTAGGAAAAACTGTTTACTGAAAGAGTGGTTAAGCATGGGAACAAGCTGCCTGGGAAGGTGGTGGAGCCATCATCCCTGGAGGCATTACAAAAAAAAATGTAGATAAGGCACTTCAGAACATGGTTTAATGGACATGGTTGTGTTGGGTTGATGGTTGAACTCCATGATCTTAAAGGTCTTTTCCAACTGAAATGATTCTATGATTCTATGATCAACTCCCATCCCATTGCTCAATGACACATGCATGTAGGATGCTTCTATTTATAACCATTTTCCATCCTCCAGTATTTGCTCTCTTGGACTGATATAGCTCTGTCATTTTGCCACACCAGAAATGCTCCTGAGAAGCATGTCCTCCTTGTAGTGAGGACCCTGGAACTGAACACAGTATTAGAGGAGCAGCCTCACCAGCACGTATGAGTATCATTTAATTTAATATTTGTTTTCGGAAGCAAGTAGATGATTACCTCAAAAGAGGGACAAAACTCACCCTGGCCTTGTATAATTCATTAATGTTTAGACACTTTCTGCACAATAAACTCAGAATAGACCAAGCTGGAAGGAACCTTAGAAGATCATCCAGTCTGATGTTTCATGGGAAAGGGAGTCTAGATTAGACTACCTATCACTCTGTGCAATTGCATATTGAACATCTCCAGTGATGAGGACTCTAACACATACCAGGGAGGTTGTTTCAGTAAATAACTGTTTTCACTGCAATGAAATTTCCAAGACCAAGATGAAGCCTATCCTGGTGCAACTTGTTTCTGTTGCTTCTTGTCTTCTCCACATGTCTCCTTGTGAATCATTTGTGCCAACAGTGTTGTTAAAATGTCACCTGTTATTTATACTGCTGCAGCCAAATGTTTCATTTATGACTGTAAATGAGCAGCAAGCTTGATGAAGAAATGAAGATGCCCACCCACATAACCTTGTGCGTGTCGCTGCCCTTGGACGTTGTGCTGCCAAGCTTGCAGTCAAGCACAGGGGGGCCCAGGCTGCGTTTGCTGCAGGGCTGTGCTTGACAGCAGCTTTCTCACTGCTGCCGCAGTCTCACATTTCATAAAGTTGGGTGCTAATTGAAAAGTGCTTGCTCCTGTTTAATTCAAGTGCTTAGTGCTGCCCCTGTAGTTTTCACAGGAGGAGTAGCCAATGACCCTGCTGCTAATGAAGAATTGAAGTCTAAGCATAAAGTAGTGATTCGCTGTAGGTCAGGTATGAAAAATGCCTTTGCCTGTCCAGAGCCGCTGTATTTCTTCAGTGCATGTGGGATTCTTCTGACATCCCTGAAGGTAAGTTGCCAGCAGGTTATAAATCAAAAGGCATTCAATTAGAGCCTATCTATTCTTCAACAGGAGCATCTTGGCTTTCCTGCCCTGCAAGCCAAGTATCAAACCCTCTGTACAGTGAGAAGTCTTGTGCTGCTCTACCTAAAACTGCTGAGATCCATGGGAGCTATTTCCTGCTGAAATAAACAACCCCTCCTCATCTTCCAGCCTTCCCACCTTCCATGCTGAGAGGCAGCTGTTTGGTCCTGGGCTACTTGGAGCTGTTGGACCTGACAGCCCAATTCTGTAGCTGGGGCTTGGGTGAAAGAGAACATTCCAGCAGAGCAGCAGGATGCTACAGGTTTGGAGATGGCACTAGTGAAACAATCAAGTACTTGCTGGGGAAGATATGTTCACTTTTAGAAAAGGTAAAAAATGAGAAACAGGAAGTGGTGGCTCTATCGTGGAAATGCTGACAAACAGNTGCCATTGGCCTTCTTGGCTGGCTGAGCACATTGCTGGTTCATATTCAGCTCCTGTCTACTACAATCCCCAGGTCCCTTTCTGCAGGCAGCTCTCCAGCCACACTGCCCCAAGCCTGTAGCATTACTTGGGGTTGTTGTGACCCAGGTGCAGGACCTGGTATTTGGCCTTGTTGAAACTCATCCCATTAATGTTGGCCCACTGGTCTAGTCTGTCCAAGTCCCTCTGAAGAGCCTCTCTACCCTCATTCAAATCAATACTGCCACCTAACTTGGTGTTATAAACTCTGTTGCATGCAGCCTGCAACAGTCTATCTAGTACTTTCCAAAGTAAAATTCCAGAGGTCACCTACAAGCAATTTACAAGAAAAAAGGTTAGCATAAAAATAAGAATGTTGGTTTAAAAAAAAAAAAAAAATCATTAGACCCCCCCAACCTATGCAAGGCTTTCTGGTCTCAAATCCATTGTAGTAAATAGAAGACGTTAAAGTGGCACCCAATAATGAGTATTAAAAAATATGATTACATGTAACAAATCTGACTAACTATGCCCAGTAATAGGACAAGGGCCAGCGGGTACAAAATAGAACACAGGAGATTTCACTTAAACATAAGGAAAAAAAATCTTGCCTTTGAGGGTGCCAGAGCACTGGAACAGGCTGCCAGAGAGGTTGTGGAGTTTCCTTCTCTGGAGATTTTCAGCACCTGTCTGGACATGTTCTTGTCCAACCTGCTCTAGGCAAACCTCCTTTAGCAGAAGGGTTGGACTACGTGATCTTTGGAGGTTCCTTCCAACCCCTACCATCCTGTGATTCTGTGACAATCACAAAAGTCTAACAGCTGTGCAAATAAGTCACTAGCTAGGAAAGATACAGCTGATGGAAGAAGATACAACACTAATGAAAAAATGCTGGGTTTAAAGATTAAGGGCAAGGAGGTATTATTTAAGTATACTAAGACCTAATGAAATCCTCTCTATCATAGAGGAGAACAGAATTCAAAGTGACCTCTTGGATCATCAAATCCTCATGCAGTGTCATACCAAATAATCCTTTTCATGGAAACAGTGATATTAATCTTCGATGATACAAAACTAGGAAGAGTGGCTGACACTCCTGAAGGCTGTGCTGCAATTCAGTGAAACCTGGACAGGCTAGAGAATCGGGCAGAGGTTCAACAAGGGCAAGTGTAGAGTCCTGTAGGTAGGGAGGAATAACCTCCTGCAGCAGTACAGGTGAGGGGTTGACGTACTGGAAGGCAGCTATGCAGAGAAGACCTGCAAGTGGCAGTGGATGTCAAGTAGACCACGAGCCAGCAATGTGCTCTCATGGCTGAGAATGTCAGTGGTAATCTGGGGTGCATTAAGAACAGTGTGGGCACCAGGTTGCAGGACATTCTTTTTCCCCTCTATTCTGCCCTCATGATGCTGGACCTGGAGTTTTATGGCCACCTATGAGCTCCCCAGCTCAAAAGGGACAGAGAAGTACTAGGGTAGAGGGTCATGAAGATGAGGGGAGAGGAGGATTTCTCTTATGGGAAGAAGGTGACAGACTTGGGGCTCTTTAGCTTGGAAAAGAGAAGACAGAGAAGGGATCTTATTGATCTAAAAGATGGAGGTCAAGAGGATGGGGCTGGCCTGTTTTCAGTGGTGCCCAGTGATAGGACAAGGGGCAGTGGGTATAAACTAGAACATGGGAGGTTCCACTCACACATAAGAACAGAAGTTCTTTACTGTGAGGGCGGCAGAGGACTGGACCAGGCTGTGGAGTCTCCTCTGGAGAGAGGTTGTGGAGTCATCTTCTCTGGAGACTTTCAAAACCCACCTAGATGCATTCCTGTACAACCTGTTCTAGGCAAATCTACTTCAGCAGAGGGATTGGACTAGATTACATTTGAAGGGTCCCTTCCAACCCCCACCATGCCACTATGCTAAGATTCTATGATCCTAAAGCAGTCCCAAGATCCCAAAGTGTGGAGAGGAGTCTGTGTTCTGGGTTTGGCTAGGGGAGGGTTAGGTTTGGGGAGTCTTCTTTTTTCCTTAAAAAAAAGCTCAGAGGGGCCACAGCCAAGGTAGGCAGAGAGACCACTCAAAGGGATATTCCATACCATACTGATGCCATACAAGGAAAGTGCTGGCTGGGCCAAAGATGGTTGCTTTGGACAGGTCACTGCAGCCTAGGCACGGCAGTGGGGCAGTATCAGGTGGCCATGCCAGGCCGTAGTGGTCAGTACTGCATTTTGTATCACTCACCTTATATACAATTTCATTAGTGTTTTTTTCCTGATTGTTTCCATCTCTTTGTGCTTTTCTGTTAAACTCTCCTTACCTCCACCCACAGAGTTTTGACTTTTTCTCCCAATTTCCCTTCCTATCTCACTGCAGGGTGAAGGAGGCCAGGAAGGAGGGGGGCAGCTGTGTAGGTGGCTGCATGGCCTCACCTCCCAGCCGGGCCTGAATGCATGCGATTGTAGAAGCCATTTGTAGAACCTGATATAATTCGGTTGGTTATAACCACCCCTCGTGATTTCATATTTCAATTTGTTGGCATTTCACACCCATTTTCTCTGACGAAATCAACACTCCTCAAGGTCAGTAATGTTGCTTCCCTTTGTTAGTAGGTCTGGTGTTAAAGAAGGCAGAGTTGCCAGTTGTGATACACAAAAATAAGAAATATTGATGGAATAATTGTCTTCTATATTTGGAAATAAATGGGGTGAACTTATTTTACGGGAGGGAAGAAATACTTTTCTCTCTTACCAGTAGCAACAGAGGATGTCAAATAATAACCATTATAGCAATGTGCAGTAGAAGTACCAGAACATTTTGCAACCAATATTGAAAGTGTCTGAGGAGCTTCTTGAATCACTGACAGTGACTTATAAAAAATAGCAAGTGACAAGGGAAAGCACAAAGGACCAGAAAACCACTGTTACCACTTTCATTGTTGATTATTCCAGAGTACTCCAAATTCCTTCTGTCTCCCCCCCCACACACCATGGATTTGGGTGGGGAGGAAAAGAAGGCACGAAAACTGTTTCACTCTCCTCCAGCCCTGCGGGCTTGAGGGGGAAACAACAGCAGGCACCTTTCCCCACAGGTGTGCTGACCCATGTGGCAGCCCGTGCTAGGCATTGGGCTGGTGGCTGGCTGGGCCTTCACACCATGTATAAACTGGCAAATGGACACTTTGCCTAGAAAAGCATAAACAGAGCAAGGGAAAAGGCGCGAGGTGCCCTCTTTAAAAAACTTCCCGCCTTAAGAGTCCCCTGCCTTGACAGAGCTCCTGTCTTGGACCCTCCTCACTTTTGGATGGCTCCTACCTTTTTACACGGCTCTCAGTTTTGCAGCGTCCCTGCCTTTGGACACCTCTCTCCACTTTTGCACTGCTCTGTGCAAATTTTCAAGCTTGGCAAGTCCTGGGGTCATTTTGAGAGAGCTGCTGGTGGCACCTGGACCCGGTTGCTCTCGCACCACACTACAGCCAATTTCCGGGCTGCTATTCCAAACTGGGGAGACCCGAGCAGTTTGGCTCTCCCCTGCCGCTGCCAAGGCAGCGTCGCTTCCATGAATCCCTGTCTTGTGGCAGTTGTATTTTGAGACACTTCTTATTTTGGAGGCTTTCCCACTCACCTTGGACTTCTGCTGCATGGATCCAGACTATTGGATGTTGCTTACAGCATCAGAAGGCAGCCAAGCTGCAGAGAAATCCAGCAAGGGATCATCGCCCAATACCTATCTCACATCTGTGACTAAAGCCTGCTGCTCCCTTAATTCTCTGCTCAGACTGATTGATAGTGGGTGAAGCTGTGTTTATAGATTAGCCTTTTCCATTTCCTGACTTCTAAACTCTCTAAATTTGTCCATAACATTCTGCTGAAGAATTCCCAAACAAATTAGAACCTGTATATAAATCTAAACTAATTTTGCATATAGTTTGGGGGCGGGGCTTTCAGGAAAAGAAAATGATTCTATTTTTATAATTCCTGATTTGGCCACATTAATTCCTTGCCTCCATGACACCCAGGGCTGTCCTCAGAAACTATGACACACTGCTAACTCTGCACATGTAGGAAACTTCGTTGTATGTCTACCTGTCTGGTCTCTCTCGCAGAGAGACTGAGCACCTATGCACCTAGTACAGCATCTCTGGAGTCACATTGATTGTATGTCAACTTATTTGAATTGCCAACCCACACATAAAAACGGTATCACAGTAACCTGGAATTCCCAAATCCAGTTAGTCTGACACTAGTCCCAGGAAAAATTATGGCTAAGCAGATATGGAAGGTGAATAAAGCATTAATGAATGGTAGCATGGTCAACGCCAGCCAACGCCACAACCTATTTTCTAAAAAGCAATCAATGAAACCTCTTATAAAAATGAGATTTCATATTTATCTGATTAAACTTGTCTTTATAGATTGCTGAAATCAGATGTCTATTTGACAGTTTCATGTGTCCTTCTGATTTAAAAAAAAAAAAGGGCAATTAAAAAAATCAGTGTACTCTGTCTTACACTGGTGAGATTAAAGACTGCTTCATAAATGTCCAAGTAATTGTCAAAGAGAAAGAGCTCAGCAAGCACTTTTCCTGACAGCCTCAAGTTCAGTCCAGAGAAGATCAAGAACTGACTTTGGTTGTGATCTATAAATATATGCAAGGGCAACAACTTCTGGCTGTGCAGAGCACTATGATCTAGATAAGCTAGATTTGTAAAATAATGTAGCTAAGACCTATGCTAAACAAGTTCCAGGTAGGAAGAAGAAAAGATTTTTAATGGGGAGCAGCTGGCCATTAAAAAAGGTGTTGGCAAACAGTGTGTTCACCACTGTTTGAAACCTTAGACCGCTATTTGCCCACATGAACTCTGTGCAGGCAGTCCCTGTGGCAAGGAGCAAGCTTGACTCAGAGGAACTTCATGTGCCTCACCATTTTGGAAAGAGGCATCCTTCCATCTTACTTCAGCTTAACTCCGCAATGTGCAGCAGCAGTATCAGCTCACATCACAGGCCATGTATCTATGAGCTCCCCAGCTGGTGAGTCCTCCAGCTCCCAGAAGACTGCAGAGTACCAGTGTGAGCACTGCACTGCAGGTCAGTATTTCAGAGGACCTATCACCGCGCTGTCTCTCTATCCGTTTCTTGGTGGTGTGCAGGGTAGCCACTGCAACTACAGCAGATCCTGCACCTGGGTTGGGGCCATCCCAAGCATGGATATAGGCCACGTAGTGACTGGCTTGAGAGAAGCCCTGAAGAAAAGGACTTGGGAGTGCTGGTGGATGAGAAGCTCAACATAAACCACCAGAGTGCAGCTGCAGTCCAGAAAGCCAACCATATCCTGGGATGAATCAAGAAAAGTGTGAACAGCAGGTTGAGGGAGTTGATTCTCCCCCTATGCTCAACTCTGGTGAGACCCTACCTGGAGTACGGCATCCAGTTCTGGAGCCCCTATTACGGGAAAGATCTGGATGCACTGCAGCATGTCCAGAGAAGGGCTATGGGGATGATCAGAGGACTGGAGCACCTCTTCTATGGAGACAGACTGAGAGAGTTGGGGTTGTTCAGAAGGCTCCAAGGTGACCTTATTGTGGCCTTCCAGCATCTGAAGGGGGCCTACAAAAAAGCTGGTGAGGGACTTTTTAGGGTGTCAGGTAGTGATAGGACTAGGGGGAAATGGAGTAAAACTAGAAGTGTGTAGATTCAGATTGGATATTAAGAAAAAAAATCTTCACTGTGAGGGTAATGAGACACTGGAACAATTGCCCAGGGAGGTGGTGGAAGCCCCATCCCTGGAAGTTTTTAAGACCAGGCTGGAGCTCTGATCAACCTCATCTAGTGAGAGGTGTCCCTGTCCATGGCAGAGGGATTGGAATTGGATGATCTTTGAGATCTCTTCCAGCTCTGACAGTTCTGTGATTCTGTGCAATGCTAAGCACAAGCAAAGAGTGAAGGCCACAGGTGGAAGCAAAAGCAAAGAGAGATGTTATTATCTACTTTCCATCAGCAGATGACCGATGGTCCCAGGAAGCAGGGCTCTAATGCACATCTGAAGGACAGATGCCATGGATGGATATCCCCACACTTCCTTCTTTCACTTAGTTCTTATATTTGTGCTGATGTTATATGGCATAGAATACTCCTTTGGCCAGTTCGGGTCAGGAGGTCTGGCTGTGTCCCCTCCCAAGATCTTGCCCACCCCTCAGTGTACTCTTGGAGAGGGGAAATGTTGGCAAAACATAGCCTGGGTGCTCATTCAGCAGTAGCCAAAACACTGTTGAGTTATCAACACCTAGCTACAGCACGGCAAAACACAGCACTAGAAAAATGCTCTGAGGAGAATCAACTCCAGCTCAGTCAAACCCAGCACAACACTTGGATTTCATTATCTGATCTGATGCATAGGAATCACTTGGCTCACTTGACTTTGAGGTCATATCACATTACTTCTGGCAGTGCAGTTTATGTGAAGTTACCTTGGCAAGGGAGGAACCAGCATAACCATCTCCCTAGGCATCTCGTTGCAGTAACAGACCACTTCTGGGGCAATCTGAAAAGACAAAATGGTGAGTGAAGGGGAACTAACTAACAGACAGACTTGGCTGACCAGCAGTGCTCACAGGACTCCTGAATGAGAACAAATGCTCTCCTGGTAGGAAGATCTTCTTGACTCTGCCAAAGACCCCAATGCCATCTGGCATCTTGATGCACTACATGGTTGCTGCTTAGTGAGAAAAAAAATGCACAAAGGGCAGACTTGGGGTAGTCATGGTAATGGTATATCAGGGAGTTTTTCATAAGAGCATCAGAGCAGACCCATGGAGTGAAACAGCTGGTGTTTGGAGTGAGGAGGTTGGTTCAGACTAGCTCTGGTTTGGACCCATGGACTGAATCACTGTTAGCAGCTGGAGTGTGTTAAGAATGTTTCTGGAGTATATCTTTGGCTTGCATTTCATATGAAAGCAATCTGCTTGTGTACTCTGAAAAACAGAGCAGGAGATGGGGGAAAGTCTTGTCAAAAGCGATCACCAAACTAAAATGCTAATGTTTGAAACACCTACAGATGCTCACATGACAGTATGCAGGGGACTAATGGAATGGAATATTCAGCTTTATCAAACTGCAATTAAAATTATCATTGGCACATCTTTTTCTTACAGGAAGCTCCTTAAAGCTTTTTTTCCCCTTCAAGTCATCACAGGTGGTCATCCAACTTTGTAAGGGTGCCAGACTCTCACGTCTGCTGTATAAGTGATGGAACTTCTGTTCTTAATCTCACTGTGGATGGTAATGACATCAGAAGGACAATCTTGCTTATCCTCCTTTTTTCCTCACTTGAAGGGGTAGGTTGAGCTTCTACTACATGACTTCTTCATATGTCTTGGAAGGAAATATAAATGCCATGAGAACATTCTTGTACAACTGACCCTCTCTAGAAATGTCGAATCTTAGCATGTCTGCTAAGTGTCTGCTCTTAATGCAAAATCAGTGTTGGATATATTCTGCAGAATCTGACCCAAAGCCTGTTGGGGCATATGGAAATTTCTTTTATCTTTGACTGGGCTCTCAACAGATTCGCAGAACTGTTTTTCACAATGTGAAGCAGATCAGCTTAGATGTACTACAGTAGTAGTTTCCCTGAAACGATCACAAAAGTAAAGCATAAAGAGTGCAAGACAGGCAGCATGTAGGAGAGATCTACCTGCCTGTCCTACATATCTCAGCAAAAAAAAAAAATTAAAACATCTGTCAGGACATACAAAGCTCCAAGCACTCTTTGAGGTGATGCAAGCTCTTACCTCTCATTGACCTCTTTGGAGAACCCATGTCAAATTCCAAGGCTTAGTGAGGTGGTAGTTTGTTCTCCTCTTGGCATCAATGCCTTTGTTTTTCTTTCCTCTCTTCTGACTTTCTGAGCAATGTGTTGCAGGCAGGGAAGGAGAATGACTGAAGTATGCGTGCCCAGACGTTTTCAGCTGGCTTATGACACGGCATGGATATGGTGTAATGGCAGGAGTTTGTATTTATCTTTGGAATTTAATTTCAATTCTTGTTCTTTATCTGCCTGTCTCTTCTAATATTCGGTGGATCCACGGAAATGACATTGAAGTAGACATTGATATATGAGGTAGAAGATGGTAAGTGGCAAAGTAATGATGATCAAAGGATGACACACTTCTCTTCACGTGTATGAAAAGACATTTTAGTTATTCAGAAGCAGCACTGAGAAGCCTACATCCCAATTAAGCTGTAAACTGTGTGGCTTGCAGGTGCAGGGAAACTGTTGCAAGTCCCATCTGAAGAGACTGCTTGAGGAAGGTGAGCAATGGGTGCTGCAAGAGTGGCAGAGGGAGGAATATCACAAATACTAATGGGATGGGGATAAGTCATATTGTCATCTACAGTTCATCTGTGGCTGAAGGGTTGAGAGGAATAAAGGTGTTTGGTGAGGACCATGGGGGCTGGTGAGCAATCTGAAACTTAAGAGCAGCCTTGGCTGCAGCGACCACAAAATGATGAGTTTAAGATCCTCTAGGCATCAAAGAGGGTGTGAAGCAACCTCACTGCTCTGGATTTCAAGAGAGCAGATTTCATCCACTTCAGGGATCTCTTGACAGAGTGTCATGGGATCAAGCCCTAGAAGGAAGAGAGGCCCAATGAAGCTGGTCAAAGCAACAATTTGATCCTTTTTCACATGAGAAAGATTTTTCTGTAACTAACATGATCTAGCAGCTTCAAGGATGTCTCTTCTCATGGGTCAGTCACAAGTGCCCATCTCCCCCTCCATCTTTCTCTAATCTTAGATGAAAACATCACTGTTTCTCCTCTCCTGTGTTCTCTTAACATCCTTTCCTTGTACACTAATATTTATTATTTAAAGCAGTACCTGTATTATTTCACTCACTGTGCATTTTTGGGCTAAGATTCCCAAGAAAAAGAGGTAGCACAGCATCACTGTTGGTGAATAACAACACCAAAGGCACCTTTATTCTCTGTTGGAATATCTTTCTACTGCCAAACTGTCCACAGGTTTAGAACCTCCACATGTAGTTATTCTCAGGTGGGTGTGAAGTTCATAAACACATGCATACTTATGTGTCTGTGTATGTACTTCCATGTGTCTACAATACATGTCAGGAGAATGTGAGAACCTGCCAGATAATCTGTAGAGGCTTTGCTCAGCTGCAGCTTTCTGCACCCCATGCTGTTTATTATGCATTCCTGGCTGCTCCACCAGCACACCAGGCTATTTCCCGGAGAGCTTTCGTCTGTAGTGCTGCATCTCAGATCCCAGACATGGTTTTTCTCTCCTCCAAACCCAAGATGGCCACTTTCTCCTGTGGATCAAGCTAATGGTTTGTGATAGGATGCACGTCCAAAAGATGAAAAGAACTGGCTAACCATTTCCCTGCCTCTCTCCTTCAGCCCCAAAGACATTTGTTTTTCTTTATTTTAGGGGGAGACTGTTATTTCAACATGCTGACTGTTCCTTCTTTTAATCCATCACAGGACTATGTAGTGACATCACCTGCATTTTTGGTCTCAGGGGTCAGGGGCTGTTGTGTGATTTGTTTTCCACCTGTTATTCATTAGTCTTTCTCTGACTTCTCCTCATGCCACTCCTATTCCTCTCATTCAGCTATAGGTTTGCACAGCCTTGGGCTACGTGTGCTCTGTGGATCTGTTTTAGTTCCCTGTCAATTATTCCTCCTTGTTTACGGTAACAGCTCATATCACATTTTATTACTGTGGCTCATGTGCCTTTCACATCATTGCTTTTGAAACACTGTATTTATTTATTTATTTTCGGTCTAGCTCCTCACTGTTTCCTAAACCCATGGGATTTCGTTGCTGGTTTTTCATTTTTTTTTTTTTTTTTTTTTTTTTTTCTTTTTTCTTGCTGCAGCTGTGTTCTAGGATTATTGCTCAAGTTTCTGTGGGAAACATGGACATTTTTTTCCTTCTTTTCTCTGACTTGAAGCTTTTTAGTCACCTCTGCCCCTACCTTCTCTCTCTTCTGAGCCTTAAGTGCTGTGCTTTCTTGCTGGCCATTGTGCCAAACACGAAGATGAAATGACTGGGGTGTGTGAAAGCGCTTGCCAACACTTAAATATTATCTTCTTCTGCAGGATATCACTGTTAACCCTATGTCTGCACTGCCCTTTCCAATCACCTCATTTTAATTTTGAGGGAACTCAGTGCTCGCAGCAACATGGGATTAATATATTGGCTGGTGCTGTGTACCGGCAGAGCGCCAGTTTCTTCTTCCACCACGCTAACAAAGTGTCTTGCACTTGACCACCTGGATCACTTCATAATTAAGGGCAGCACTGAGCTGTTTATCCTTTTTGCAGTTCCTCCAAGTCAGTGTTCCCTTCTATGAGGGTCCAATTCCACCTGTGAAGCTGAATTTTCTAGAGGGCACACATGATCATTTTAGAGGATCTCTTGCTACCCCCTTACTAGAAGGAGGGAAGCTCAAGTTTCTGATGGGCACTTCTAAAACCCCACTGTAGCTGATCTAGGGGGGCCATGGGAGCAATGTACTCTGCTTATAATGTAAACAGAATTTAATACTCCCCCAGATGCTTATACTTTTGTCAACTCCAAATGATAAAAAAAGTATGTGTCAGGTCTCAAAACACAAAATTGTCTTTAAAATTTGTGACACTTAAGAATATAAATTTTGAATGTTTATTCACCCTCTGCATTCTGGGCCTGGAAATGTATTTAAAAGAACCTCCCTTTTTTCTGTAAGAAAGGAAGCTGGAGGATGGAAAATAACTGCTCAGGAAGATTATAGCTCAGGAGTGGCTCAATTTCCCACCTTAATTGACATAAGGCACCTGTTGTATAGCCTCTGCTAATGTGTCACACCACCAAAAGCTCTGTACTTCCAGTGGCTCAGGCTGGAGGGATTTCTAGCACTCCACAGGTAGTGTTTTACAGAGCTGAGAAAGCTCACTCCAGAAGGTTTCTGGGCTATATACACCAATGTGATCATCCTGAGGTTGGTCTTAACAATTTTCAATCACACCTTGCAGCTCTCATTCCTGCACCCTTTTTGTGTTTCAGTTCACCTTTTCTAAGAGATGGCAATAATAATATTCTCTCCTATTACAGAGAGGCTGCTGAGAACACATTAGTTTGTGTTAATAAAGCAGTTGGAGACCCTTCAGTTGCTACAGGAAATACATGCAGAGTATTTAGTTTCATTGCAATTGTATGGAGACTGAAACACTTTACCTTCCACTGAAGAGCAGAATATCTTTAGAAAGCTTTACCTAATAGCAGCTAGGAAGCAAAAAGATGCATCACAAAACAAATCTGTGAAGCAGGCATTTCAAAATGAAGATACAGAAAACTTGAATATAGACTATTTCTCAATGTAACACAGCAAAGAGTAAGATGAGTAATCACAACCACTGGTGATTACTTGTGAGCGTTCTTGGAAGGGATAAGTGACCCTAAATGCCATCTGTTGTGAAAAAGTATAAAAGATGTCTTCTTCTCTATACAGGCAATGGAAGAAAGGGAGCTAGAACACAAGGAACACTACAAACAGGTAGAGGTATTAATAAAGTACTTGTGTAAGCAGCTACCACAAAATGAAGTGATAAATAGCAGGCAACTGGGGCTTATAATGCATCTTACAAACCAACTTAATTATATTCTTTGATGGAATAACAAGCCTAGCAGACAAAAAGTACTTGACAGTAGCATCCCTGAGATGTCCTTATCTGTGGATTACCGAAATCTGCATGGTACTTCTCAAATTCCAGCTCTTCCAGTGTGTGCCAAATGCAGGGAAGTGTGTCACACCATGCAGTGTTTTGCAGCCAACACATGGGCGTTTTAAACTACACAGTTGTTTGAGGGATGCTTTCCCAACCTAAAAATCTATGAAAGGCACTAAATGAAAAGTGGATTATGCCATACCTGCTTTCATAAGAAGGATTTGAATCTTAAACTTCGATATTCCAGAGAAGCTCAAAACCAGAGCCATGCAGATATTTTGCTATTACAGCAGCCAGCAGCAGTGATGCACATCATCTTGGTTTATTTTGCCATCAGACGGTAGTCAGCAGTTTGTGAGAGTTAGAAAAACTGTTGGAGCTCTGAATAGACACCCACTTCCAAACTCATCCAGCAAGTTTTTGACCCAAAGTGCATACTTTCCTCCTTCATGATGCCTCTGATGCCACTTAGCTGCTTGATCTCACATGCTGGAAGGTGGAATTTTTGCATGCACCCTTAGTCTGGAGAAAAGGAGGGCAGACCTTCTTGATCCCTACAGCTTCCTGAAAAGAGGTCAGATCCAGGTCGGGGTTGATCTCTTCTCCCTAGTAACAAGTGACAGGACAATGGCCACAAGTTGCATCAGGGAGGCTTAGATTGGATATCAGAAGAAACTTCTTCATTGAAAGAGTTCTCAAACACTGGAACAGGTTCCTCAGGGAGGTGCTTGAATCCCCATCTCTGAAGGTGTTTAAAAGAAAAGCGATGTGGTGCTGAGGGACGTGATTTAGCACCAGACTTGCTAGAGTTAGGTAATGGTTGGGGATGGACTCAATCTTACAGGTCTTTTCCAACCAAAATGATTCTATGATTCTAACCTGTTGCAACCAGCATAGGAAATCTTTCTCTGGCCATCTTTATAATACATAGTTAGGAAACTATCAAGGAGACTGGCAGAAGTACAGAATGGTGTAAATTTAAGTAATATCAAGCTATGTCAGATATTCTCTGAAGAAGCTACAGAGTTCTGTATCAGGATCCAGTTCTGTACCAGTATCTGAAGGGGGCCTACAAAAAAGCTGGGAAGGGACTTTTTAGGCTATCAGGGAGTGACAGGACTAGAGGGAATGGAGAGAAGCTGGAGGTGGGGAGATTCAGACTGGACGTGAGGAGGAAGTTGTTCACTGTGAGAGGGGTGAGAGGAATGGGTTGCCCAGGGAGGTGGTTGAGGCCCCATGCCTGGAGGTGTTTAAGGCCAGTCTGGATGAGGCTCTGGCCAGCCTGACCTAGGGTAGGGTGTCCCTGCCCATGGCAGGAGGATTGGAACTAGATGATCCTTGTGGCCCCTTCCAACCCTGACTGATTCTATGATTCTATGTTTTGGTCACCACAATTCAAAAACTAACTAAGCCAAATGGATAGAAACGAAACAAATGAATGTCAGAATCACTGAATCTGTGCTTTTTAATTAAAAAAAAAAAAACAAACAAAAAAAAAAGCAAACAAAACCAAACCACTGAAATACTTAGTATATTTTTTTCTTAGTGATGGGGTAAATCCATGGTAAGCCATGGACTGGAGGATGTGTGGTTGGAAAGCTGCTCTTGGAGAGGGACCTGGGGGTATTGGCTGACAGTTGACTGAATATGAGCCAGCAACGTGCCCAGGTAGCCAAGAAAGCCAATGGCATCCTGACTTGTATTAGAACATGGTGGCCAGCAGGAACAGGGATCATGCCTCTGTACTCTGTACTGGTGAGGCTACACCTGGAGTATTGTGTTCAGTTCTGGGCCTCTCACTATAGGAAGGATGCTGAGGTGCTGGAACATGTCCAGAGAAGGGCAGTGAGGCTCATGAAGGGCCTGGAGGACATGATGTATGAGTAGCATCCGAGGGAACTGGCGTTGTTCAGTCTGGAGAAGAGGAGGTTGAGGGGACACATTATTGCTCTCCACTACTACCTGAAGGGAGGTTGGAGTGAGGAGAATGCCAGCCTCTTCTCCTTGGTGTCAAGTGACAGCACTAGAGGAAACAGTTACAAGCTGCACCAGGGGAGGTTCAGGATGGATATTAGGAAATATTTCTTCACAGAGAGGGTTATCAAACATTAGAATGGTCTGCCATTTGCAGAGGTGTACAGGTGGCATGCATGATACCTGACTGAACAAACACCAGTGATGCAAGATCAACTTTTGAGGCAGATACTGCCTAACTCAAAAGAATGGTAGACCAAACCAAAAGTGGTGAGCTACATCAGAAGGCACAGATTTACCTGAATGGGAGAAGACAGAGCATAGTCTGTGTGATCCTGATAGCTGTAATTGTGAGTAAGCAACAACAGCTCTGTCTATTCATTGATTTACACAGGGTAGCTGCTATATGGTGTCAAGATATCCACTACAGTTTTAGATTAGGGTGGAGGTGAGCATGGGCTACTATCTTGCAAGAAACAGAATGGGTTGGCAGAGGAAAGAAAAAAAATCCCAAGGGATTTTAAAGTTAAATAATATCCCAACAGATATTAAAGTTAAAACAGAACAAGGATATCTTACAGGCAAGAACAGACACTGTAAACATGTTGGTAAAGATCTCATCTTTCATTATTTTAAAGTTAGCTTGTTACATTGTTCATTGCAGAAAAGCCTGAATGCAAGCTAAACATAAACCACTGGTTTCTGGTTCTGAAAGAGACCAAACAGCCCAAAGCTGAGTTGACTTTGGAAGCAAATTGCAGCTCTGCTCTGGTTAACTTCAGCTCTTGGGAACTTGTTAACTCTTTCAGTGGTGGTAGTAACTGGAGAAATATCCAGTTACCATAGCTACATCTACACACTGCTAAAGGTCATTCAAAGAAACACTTGTCCTGATTTTCAACCCAAGGTCCACTGGCTGAGGCTGGTTCCCTCTAGAGAATGGCTGCATTCCTCTGCTTCCTGCTTGCTCTACGCATCCTCTGCGCCCATGCCCCTGGGGCAAAAATCCCCCTCCTTCCCTCCTTCCCT
>WBNM01011295.1:6543-29060 GCA_013399055.1 Ramphastos sulfuratus | reverse complement strand
AACAATACCCTCTCCCACTGGAAGCAAAGGAAAGTATCAACTTAGTTATATAAGAGATGGAGAGCCTGGACACCTGCCAAGTCAAACCTGCCCCAGTTATTTGAGTGGTCCCTTCCTTTTCTCAGGATCAGTCTGTTAGTGCCTGTTTCACTGATGCTTCTGCTGAGAAGGAAAAACGTGGAAATATCAGTTGGTAGCACGTCATTCGTCTTCCAATGATGAGATGGGGGAAAGGGGAGGTAATGCTGAAGTTGGTGAATTAATTGCAGTATGGAGTGTTTCCCAGTGTGAAGCACAAGCTACCACCCCCCTCCACATTTACACATTTCGATGTGTTCAAGGCATGTACTGAATGGTTCCCTTTCTGGGAGAAAATTGGTGGGAGTTTAGCAGAATTCTTGCTTGGCAAAAGGAAACATGGCAAGAAATCTTAAGTATTGCTAGCCAAGAAAACTTTGCTGTGGATGGGCTGCTGCTCATCGGGTTGGTGGTGGTTCAGCGGGGGAATGGAATAACAGAGATGACTAATTAGCAAGGCAAGCACCTATGCACAAGTGACAAATTACAGATGATTGGGAATGCCTGTTAGAACAGTTTGTAGTGATACGAACATGATTTATGAAATAATAATGACATTTGAAATATGAAATATTAATTATGATTTATTAAATATCACAAATGTCCCCAAAAGTTATTAATTAAATTCTAATTCCCAGACAATGGTTGCTATTTACACAAAGGGCATTTATAACACAGTATTAAACAGTTTGGGAAGATCAGAACTTGGCAATTAGGGAAAGGAACTGGGCAAGTATCGATGATGTGGAAGGCACAATACCAGGTTTGGTCACAAGATGGACCCCAGGAGCTCCCTAAAGATAAGTCCATTCAACCCGAATGAAAACCTTACCGAAATTAACCCAAATTGCTTACAAGAGGATGTGCAGCTAGCCAGAGGAATTTCCCCCTGCATAAAGACACTGCCAAAAACCTGCGAGTTGTAACCCCTCAGGGTTCTGTCCTGCAGTTCCTCTGAAGTGAACCTACCACACCACCAGTCCGTGCCCTTATCTTTCCTCCCCAATCTAAACAGAGTTGTTACAAATTTTATTTAACCTCTCTCCTAGACTTTGGTGGGACATCTTGAGAGATGTAATGTGTATTTTGTTTGTATATGTGGTTTTTGGAAATAATATTTTCTGGGTGACTGGGTGGTGAGGTCTGAAAGTTATTGGAAGATGCTAATACTGTTGAGAAATGGGTAAGGATAAATGTTTGTCCAGTGTGTCATTAGTGTTGTCTAATTGTGAAATTGAAATGTCAGGACTATTTCAAGTATATGATTTTATTGAGGAAGGGACAGGAAGAATATCTAAGCAATTGTGTAGTGGGTTTTTGTGTATGGTATGAACAAAATACACACCTAGAAGGCTCCCCCTGGAAGTGTTTTCGTTGTCACAGAATTAAAAAAACCATTGTTTTGTAAGGATGGGGGGAGGTCAGAGTACAGAAAATATAAATTGCAGGTCACGCTGGAGGAAATATGAATCAAAAGGTGTTGCTTAAATATTGTAATCATTGGTGGACGCTTTATAAATTACAAGAAGAAAAATGGCCTGAGAACAGCACTTTAGATTACATTACATTGCTACAGTTGGTGTTGATTTTAAGAAGAGAGGAAAAGTGGAGTGAGGCAAACTGTGCAGACATGTTCTTTTATTTAAGAGATCATCCAGAGCTCCAGAGAGATTGTGGGCTGAAGGCTTCTTACGATCCATTTGTGTTAGCCTAGGAAAAGGATAACAAGGAAATAGAAAAAGAAGAGACCACACAAATAACTGGGGCAGGTTTGACTTGGCAGCTGTCCAGGCTCTCCATCTCTTGTATAGCTAAGTTGATACCTTTGTTTCCAGTGGGAGAGGGTATTGTTTAACACCGATTGTTTATCACCAGTTACTTGTATTGTTTAACACCAGTTGCTTGTATTGTTTAACATCAGTCGCTTGTATTGTTGAACACCAGTTACTGGTATTGTTTAACACCAGTTGCTTGTATTGTTGAACACCAGTTACTGGTATTGTTTAACACCAGTTGCTTGTATTGTTGAACACCAGTTACTGGTATTGTTGAACACCAGTTGCTTGTATTGTTTAAAAGCAAAACCTCCAAAAGAGGATTCTCAGGACTTGCCTGAATACTATCAGCCTCCAGGACATTTACAGTTACCACTAGTTAGGGCAAGGGGTGTAAGGGATTCAGATGAAGAGGATAGTGAAAGCAACATCACTGAACAATCCTCTGCTCCACCGTCCCCTCAGTCTTCTTAGTCTATTCCCAGACCCTCTCCACAGTCCTCTCAGTCTTCCCAGTCAGCTCATAATTCTTTACAATCAACAAGCAGCACAGTCTCTGCCCATACTCAGGCTCAGAGGGCAGCAATACAAGCCCCCTTGAGACCAGCTATCAGACCAGAAGGTGAACCTTTTTGGCCACCAACACTGAAAGGTGGAACAGTTAAAAATTATGGAAATGATCCAACAGGGACAGCCTGATATTTTCAACTCCTAATAAAGCAGCACAATCCTGGCTGGGAAGATATGGAACTGTTGTTAGATCAGATGACAGAAACTGAAAAGCAGTTAGTTCCTAAAGTAGGGCAGGATATGGCAGTGGAGTGAGCCTGAGGCAGAAATACAGGAACTGCAGTTATTTTTCCCCTCCAAAAGGCAGAATGGAATAACAGTGTCCCAGCTCATCAGGAGCTTCTCAGACAATATGAAGAGTTACTAGCTATGGCAATGGAAAAAGCAATTCCAAAAGCCATAAACTGGTGCCTCTTGCATGCAGTAAGGCAGGGGCCATGTGAAATTCCCTCAGAGTTTTTAGATAAATTAAGAGATGCTATGTGGAGACATACCCCTTTAGATCCAGGTTCAGAGGAAGGGACACAACATCTGGTGTCATTATTTATAGGACAAACAGCAACAGTTATAAGGGGGAAATTACAGAGATTGCAGAAGGAAAAAATTTAGAGACTTTACTAAATGTAGTCTGGAGAGTGTTCAGTTTTGGGCACCACAATACAAGAGAGATGTGGAGGTGCTGGAGTGGGTCCAGAGTAGAGCAATGAAGCTGGAGAAAGACCTGGAGAATAAATCTTATAAGGAGTGACTGAGGGAGCTGGGGATGGCTAGTGTGAGGAAGAGGAGGCTGAGGGCAGACCTCATTGCTCTCTACAGCTACCTGAAGGGACATTGTGGAGAGGCTGCTGCTGGTCCAACAGGTAGTTGGAGACAGAACAAGGAGGAATGGCCTCAAGGTGAGACTGGGGAGGTTTAGATTGGATATTAGGAAAAAGTTTTTTATGGAGAGAGTGGTCAGGGACTGGAATGAGCTGCCCAGGGAGGTGGTGGAGTCACCCACCCTGGATCTGTTTGAGGGTGGTTTGGATGTGGTGCTTGGGGATATTGTTTAAGGTGAATCTTGTAGAGTAGGGTTCTAGGTTGGACTTGGTAATCCTGAGGGGTTTTGCCAACCTGCATGTGTCTGTGATTCTGTGAAATAGGGAGGAGGACATCTGGAAAAACAATAAGAGAATGCTAGTAGCAGCAGTAAAAGAAGGAAAAGTGGAACAGAGAAAAGTATCTCTTAGGAGGAGTGCCTCAGAGAAAGGTCAATGTGCTATTTGCAAAAAGAAGGAATACTGCAGGAACAAGTGTCCAGATAGGGAAAAAAGAACTAAAATACAAACTCAGGTTGAAGCAGCTGATTAGGGAGGACTGGGAAGGCCTACCCTAGTAGACCCCTTGGTTATAATGAAGCTAGGGAAAGGTGAGAAACCCCTGGAATTTTTAACAGTCTTAAATCAAGCACTGCTACCTCTAGACACCAACTTTGTTTCTGTGGTGGGAGCTACGGGACAAACTGAAAAATCATACCTTTTGAAACTGCTTAAATACATATTAGGCAAAACATGGGGAATACATAAATTCTTGTACATGCCTGGGGCCCCAAGGCCTTTATTAGGAAGAGATTTATTAGAAGCCTTAGGGGCTGAAATCAAATTCAAAACTGGCAAAGCTGAATTTAAAGTGAGAAATGAACAATTAGTTGAAATGTTGAGTCTTGTTCTTGTAGAACCAAAACAAAGCATAGAAGAATGAGAGATATGCTCCCTCCCTGGAGGTGTTCAAGGCCAGCTTGGATGAGGCCTTGAGTGACCTGTTCTAGTGGGAGGTGTCCCTGCCTATGGCAGGGGGTTGGAACTGGATGATCCTTGAGGTCCCTTCCAACCTTACCATTCTATGATTCTATGATTCTCTATTATCCCAAATGTAAGATCAGGTATACCCCCAAGTTTGGGATATAGAGTGACCAGGAAAATCTAGATGCTCCCCACCAATAATTATATTATTAAAAGAAGGGGCACAACCTGTAAAAGTGAAACAATATCCTCTATGCCAGGAATATTTGATATTTTCCCAATCACACAAAAATTCATGAAATTTGGATTTTTGAAGGAATGTGAATCAGCCTATAAGGGTCCCATCTTACCAGTAAAGAAACCAGTGTGTCATCAACCTGGAGAAGAGAAGGCTTCTAGGAGACTTTAGAGTAGCCTTCCAGGATCTGAAGGGGGCTACAGGAAGGCTGGGGAGGGACTATTGACAAGGGCTTGCAATGACAGGACAAGGGGAATGGGTTTGAACTGGCAGAGGGGAGATTGAAAGTGGATGTTAGGAGGAAGTTGTTTGCAGTGAGGGTGGTGAGACACTGGCACAGGTTGCCCAGGGAGGTTGTGGCTGCTCCCTCCCTGGAGGTGTTCAAGGCCAGGTTGGAGGAGGCCTTGAGTGACCTGTGCTAGTGGGAGGTGTCCCTGCCTATGGCAGGAGGTTGGAACTGGATGATCTTTGAGGTCCCTTCCAACCTTACCATTCTATGATTCTATGAAACCAGGACAGGGGTATGGGCTAGTACAGGATTTAAGAGCAATCAATAAGATCACTGTTGATTTATATGCAGTGGCAGCTAATCCTTACACATTATTGACACAGCTGACGCCAGATTTAGAATGGTTTACTGTTCTGGACGTAAAAGATACTTTTACCCCTGGTGTCTGAGAGTCAGTCTCTTTTTGCCTTTGTGTGGGAAAATCCTCAGACGAGTTGAAAGACTCAAATAACCCGGACTGTTTTGCCTCAAGGGTTCAAATTAGTCCAAATTTTTTTGGGAATCAACTGGTAAAAGAACTGGAGCAATGGCAGAGTCCAGAAGGGAAAGGGAAAATACTGCAATATGTGGATGACAAATCAATTGCAACTCAGACAGAACCAGAGTGTGTAGAATGGACTGTGAGTATGTTAAATTTTCTGAGACTTACTGGATGTTGACTCTCTCCACAGAAGGCTCAAATGGTCCAGCAACAGGTTACCTATTTAGGATATGAGTTATCTGCAGGGCAACGGATCTTAGGGCCTGGAGGAAAAGAAGCTGTTTCCTCAACCCCACTACCAGCTACTGCTAAGGAACTTCAGACTTTTCTGGGAATGGCAGGTTGGTGCAAATTACGGATCTACCGCTATGGCCTATTTGCCAAAGCCCTCTGTGAACTCTTTAAGAAAAATGATCCAGATTTACAGTGGAATGGAGAAGCAGAATGGGCCTTGAAAAAGGAGTTAAAGAGAGCACCAACCTTGGGGTTGTCTGATGTCACTAAACCCTTTTTGTTATACTCCCACAAGAACAGGGGAATAGCTCTTGGAGTTCTGGCACAGATGCTCAGATCTTATCCCAGAGCTGTGACCTACCCCTCCAAGCAACTGGATGAGGTAAGCAAGGGATGGCCTGGGTGTTTGAGAGCTGCGGCAGCAGTAGCCAGCAACATCCAAGAGTCCTGTAAGATCACCATGGGCCAGAAAATCACAGTTCTAGTTTCACACACAGTCTCAGCAGTACTGGAAGCAAAAGCAGGACATTGGTTATCCCCACAGAGATTCCTCACATACCAAGCCATGCTGGTACGAGAAGATGATGTGGAAATACGGGTTACTAACATTGTCAACCCAACTTCTTTCCTTCTAGGCAATGATGGAGAACCAGTGGTACATGATTGCCTCGAAACCATTGAGGCCACATATTCCCATTTGCCTGACCTGAAAGAATCGAGGATCTGTTTGGAATTAGAACAGGAAGTGATGGGAACACTGTCATTTCCTGTTCTAATTCCAGGCGATAAATTAATAATACCTACTAACCTTCTGTGGACTTTTGTTCAAATAGACCATAAAAAGACACATCAGGGAACAGAGGCATTATATTAAAAATTGATACAGGAATCTATCGTGAGGAAGTTACACACTACAGTAGAACAAGTAACTGAACAGTTTGAAGTGTGTTTGAAAGCTAACCCCAAAGTAACTAGAAAGGTAAAATTTGGCCAGATAGGCAAAGGAAATTATTCAGGTCAGCAAAGGCAAATAGACTTTACTGAACTGCCCAGAAAAGGAGGGTACAGGAACCTCTTGGTATTAACAGATACTTTTCCCCGTTGACAAGAAGCCTTTCCCTGTTGCACAAACAAAGCTTGGGAAGTTACCAAAGTGTTATTCGAGCAATAATATCCTGCTTTGGGGTACCTGCTGCTATTCCTCTGATTGAGGTTCATGCTTCATGGCAAAAATGGTACAAGTAGGCAAAATTTTAGAAATTGTTTGGCAATTGCATACTCCATACAATCCACAATCAAGTGGGCAAGTAGAACAAAATTAATCACCTGATTAAAACAGAGATAGTTAAAATTGGACAGGAGGCTAATTTACCATTGTCTCAAGCTCTGCCCATTGCCCTGCTTCACCTTAGAACCAAGCAGAGAGCTAAAGAAGGGTTAAGTCCTTTTGAAATAATGTTTGAGTGACCATATACAGTGAGGGCAATGGATCCAGTGGACACAGATCAATTTAAAATGAGACTTTTAATCAATACATAAAGCAAATCTATAAGAACTTGATGACAATAAACAAACAAGTAACTGAGTCACAAGTAAGAGGCCGAGATGGCCCAGTGCATAAAATAGAACCAGGAGATTTCATGTATGTCAGATTTCTTTCAGATAACTCATTGGAACCCAAGTAGGTCAGACCATCCCAAGTCCTACTGACATCATTCACTGCCATCGAGATCAGAGGGCAAACAGCATGAATTCATCATTCGAGAGTCAAACCTGCAGGAAAAGGAAAGTGAGGTGGAGGGTTTGGGAAACAATCACTCAAGATTGCACAAGGGTGGAGACAGCCTATCATGATCATAGTTTGGATGGTAATACAAGGGATTGAGACCTGGGAACAAAATGTGTTCTTTCAAGTAATACAATCCACAGCACATGGCCTGAATGTGATTGTTTGGTATGCATGGCCCTTCTCAAATGACACAAGGAAGTGCTGCTATTTGGGATACCAGATGGTAATTGGTCACAGTCTTTTCAAAGGACAATGTAAATACAGGTAAGGCACAGGGAAAAGAGATCCAAAGTATAAATTGTTAGACAAAACAAATATAACAAATATAACAATATATTCTAGAGGTATTAGAGAAGGCACTCAAAAGTGTAAATCCAGAGATGCAAGTTCCTTCCAATTGTACTGGAGGAGAGAATGTAGGGAGACTTTACGATGACATTTGTCAGGGAAACCACATAATTCCCCAGCTGGACTTGAACTGTACTTTATTAAATTGGGCAAATGAGATTTTGCAAACTGTCTCCTGTAATCTTATGCCTGGATGGTGGTGGTTGTGTGGGGATGGATATGCCAGAAAAAGCTTACCCTGACATTGGATTTGTCATCGTGCAGGGGGATATTTAACTTCATTAATATCATATATGTAGGGAAACATTCTGTATTAACTAGACATGTGAGCAATCCAAGCTGCGCTCACTGCTAACTGCTAAAGTTTCACAGCCTACATGAAAAGTTTACCCAAAGGGCCAAGGACACCACCTGCAAGCGCCCCCCAGAGGAATGAGAAACAACAGCCAAAGGCAGGAAGATCAAGAGCAAAACAAGAGGAAGATCAAAAGCAAAACAAGAGGAAGATCAAAAGCAAACCAAAGGGCATTTTGAACAGATAGTTATGAGCTACCCATTTGGTTCCCTCATAGGTCGTGCCTTAACAACTTACACCAATTAGAGAACTCCATGACAGTTTGCATCTGGGTGATTTGGGCCAGCTGCTTGGAGCAACAGCTTGTCCCTTAATGATTTGGACCAATTGTTTTGTAATGGGCTGGCCTGAACAGTCTGTTGGAAGGGTATATAAATGCATATTCATATTCAACAAATGGGCATTGCTTGAATCACATTGATCTGTGTGTGGCTCTGTCCAGAAGCTCTCACCATTGGCTATGTCCCAAGAACTGCTATTAGATATCTAATAAAAACATTACTGGGGTATTGAGAAGTCCATGGATTCAAGTGAGGAGGGGAGTAAACCCCTTGGTTTGGAGGCCCACAGCATTCCATAGTTTTGCTAGATGGTTTGTACCAAGGTTCAGAGTAACTGAACTAGAGAAAGCTATGGTGAATGTTTCAGCTACATTAGAAATAGCCTTAAATGTTACTGGAGATGCCTTTAGAGCCCAACAAGCAGAGACTGAAAAGCTTCAGACCAACACAGATGAAAAGCTCAACATGAGCCTGCAGTGTGCGCATGCAGCCCAGACAGCCAACCAAGTCCTGGGCTGCAGCAAGAGAAACGTGGCCAGCAGGGCAAGGGAGGGGATTCTGCCCCTTTACTCTGCTCTCCTCAGACCCCATCTGGAGTCCTGTGTGCAGTTCTGGAGCCCCCAGCACAGGAAGGACATGGAAGTGTTGGAGTGGGTTCAGAGGAGGGCGCGAAGATGCTCAGAGTGCTGCAACAGCTCTGCTGTGAGGGCAGGCTGAGAGAGTTGGGGCTCTGCAGCTTGGAGAAGAGAAGGCTTCCAGGAGACCTTAGAGTAGCTTTCCAATGTCTGAAGGGGGCTACAGGAAAGCTGGGGAGGGACTATTGACAAGGGCTTGTAATGCCAGGACAAGGGGCAATGGGTTTGAACTGGCAGAGGGGAGATTGAAAGTGGCTGTTAGGAGGAAGTTGTTTGCAGTGAGGGTGGTGAGACACTGGCACAGGTTGCCCAGGGAGGTTGTGGCTGCTCCCTCCCTGGAGGGGTTCAAGGCCAGGTTGGAGGAGGCCTTGAGTGACCTGTACTAGTGGGAGGTGTCCCTGCCTATGGCAGGGGATTGGAATTGGATGATCCTCGAGGTCCCTTCCAACCTTACCATTCTATGATTCTATGATTCTGTTACTTCTGGAAGAAGGGGGACCATGTGCTCTACTGAATGACAGATGTTGTTCCTATGTAGATCAAAGGATTCAAAGAGATATCCATCAAATTTGGAGACAGCCTGAGATTTTACATCAAGTAGCACTGGATAATACCTCATGGGGATTCCAGGAACTTTGGAAACAGCTCACATCATGGCTACCCAACTTAAGATGGTTGATGCTAACTTTGGTTTTTTATGTTTTTTTTTAATTATTAGATGTTGTCCAGTCCAATGTAGCCTATGGTTGTGTACACAGACTGTTCAATCATATGTTGAACGTAAATAGCACCAATTAAGACACGACTTAGAGGGTGAGAAACGTTTTAGATGCAGGTTAGAAAAGGATACATATTTGTAGTATTAAGACCATGCCTAGGGTCTAGAAAAGGGGGGAATTGATATGGGGAAGAGGGGATAGAAAATATAGAATGCAGCAACTTAGGTAACCATTAACCATATAAAGCACCGTAAAACAGGTATAAACAAAGCAAGGTGATTTAAGCATGAAGAGACATAGAAACTCTCCCATGGAAAGAAGAATGATGTATTCAAAGATGAGAACATTGGTAATTTTGGCCAAGAATGTGACCTGCAGCTGGTGCCAGATAAGCAAAACTGGTCATAAGGTAAAAAGGACAAGCTGAGGAAGACACTGAGCCTTCATCAAAAAGACCCCAAAAGACAACTACCAGACAGAGGTTCGCAGGCATGAGGAGGAGGGACATTATGGAAATGAGTTCCAAGAACTGATTATAATAACCCCACCTATTCTTGGAACTAATTGTAGTAACCTTGCCCATGTATTGAATATGTATGGTTTTGTAGCATAAATAGTTTACTGTGCAGGTGCAGGGTGTGTGGGTTTGGTAGAGTCATCCCTGCCCTGTACCCAGTACCATAATAAACACAGCTTTGTCACAACACTCTCCTTGCTGTGAGGTTATCTTTCCCCAGATCAGATCCCAAGGGACTTTTCCAACCCGAATGACTCTGATTCTATGATTCAAACTGAAATTGTTCTCGAAAAAGATAAGAGGATTAAAGAAGCAATTTATTCCAACAGTATCAAACACCTGCTGCAGGTCTAAAATCCATTCTATTTCCAATCCTTAAGGACTCCCTGTGGGGCAGCATAATTTTTCTCATTAAGGAAATCAGAATTTGACGAAGGTTTAGACCACACTAAGTCCACTCCTTGGCAACCTAGTCAACTGAAAACAGAAAGAGGGAGATGCTAAAGCATACCACTCGTGTATTTTCTTGGAGACTTATTCAGAATAAATACACAAGGTTTAAAACATGCCATATTTAATGCCTGGAAATTTACTGAACTATGTCAAATTAATTACAACTTTCTAAGTGAACCAAGTAAACTGTGTAGCTTCTATGTTGGCATAAATATTCATGAATTGCTAAGAAAGTTAATAGGATTGATGATCATCTAGTTCCAACCCTCCAGCCACAGGCAGAGACAACTTTCATCAGACCAGTCTGGCCATGAAAACGTCCAGGTATAGAGGTGCCCTCATCATGGAGGGGGCATCCACAGCCTCCCTGGTCATCCTGTGTTTGACTTGAATGATGAAACAGAAGAACAACCACACAGACATTTTTTTGTGCAGCTCTGGTGTTAGGGGCGCATTTTGCACTTCTGGGGCAGCCCAAGTATATTTTGCAGTTTAACAGCTGTAACACTAAATTTTCTCTCTGCATTTTTATAAAATTAAAGTCCAGATTTCTCCTGAATTTGGTTTTAGTTTGGTTGAGGGAAGGAATGTTGGTTTGTGTTTTGTGTCAGAAACTCACATGGGCAAGAATAATAGGCTAAAACAGCTAAAAGAAGTCCTTGTCAGATAAGTGTTGAAACAATGGTTCAAGGGCACTGGTTATATAAAGTAAATGAAACCATAAGAGTGAGGTAGTATCATATTTAGGAGTAGTGAAGGAACCTAAGAACAGAGTAGGGCAATGAATTATAAAATTATGTTTCCCACAGAAATTTATTGCTATAGTTAGCAACAGAAAATAACATGTTATGTACTGNTATCTCCAGGACTTCTCATCTTGGCAGGAGGCTTTCAGGTGCAGGCAGGATGTCTTGCAGTGTGCAGTCTCAGCACGGTGTCACTCTGGCTGCGCAGGCCAATCGTGTGGAGGTATTTAGAGGCTGATCCTGGTAAACTTAGGCCTACCACGACACTATGGGAGAGTCAAATCTCCTTTGCTTAGACTAATTAAAGGATTCTGATCATCAGCAAGGGTTCAGGCCCTGGACGTGACAATAAAACACAACAGGGAGGATTCAGGCACACAACTAGATGAAGATGTATGACCTCGTATTTTGACCATTTCCTGAGGCAGACCTTCTGAATAGTCTGTTACAGCATTGGAAAGCTAAGCAAATGGGTTTCAGCTGAATAATCTGCTTAATTGGGTAGAGGTAGCAGCTTCCTCCCACCACTCCCCAACTCCCACCTCCCAGGAGTAATGAATTCAAAGGCTTCTTTTTCAAGACTCGGTTGCCAGAAAAGATTGGCCCATTGGCCCCATTAACCAGTACTGATAATTGAAATGTTTTCTCTGCCCTTCCTTAGGCAAGCTGCCAACAAAATCAGTGAGGATTCATCTCTTTAAAAATCTACTCTTTACATGTCCTTTCTATGAGGTGCATGAATGTTATCTAGGTAAGGGGTTTAAAATTCATCTCAGTAGGACATTGTGTGGTTTTTCATGGACAACTTCAGTGGTTTTGAAATGACAGTTATCTCTAGCAACCACTCAAAATTCAGTGTCAGGATCTGTGTACATGCATGCAAATCCCAGTAGCACCTTGGATTTGTCTCATCTAATGCTACTTTTAATTCTTTAGGGCCTCTTTGTTCCCTTTTAATTGTGTTGTTTTGCTTATTGAAACAGATGCATGCCATTTCCCTCCTAAATACTTTTGTTTGTTATATGTGCAGTAAAAAGATCACTTTTCCTATTCCCTCTCCCCCGGTCCAACACCAAAGTGCTTAGAGAAGAGATAGACCTGGCCCTGGTCCTCACGGGGGACTTCAACCACCCTGACATCTGTTGGAAGGACAACACAGCAGAGCATCAGCAATCTAAGGGGTCCCTGGAGTGCAATGATGATAACTTTCTCCTCCAAGTGGTAGAGGAACCCACAAGCAAAGGTGCTGTGCTGGACCTAGTCCTCACCAACAAGGAAGGGCTGGTGAGTGAAGTGAAGCTGAAGCATACCCTTGGCTGCAGTGACTGTGAGATGGTAGTTTAAGCTCCTCAAAGCATCAAGGAAGGTGCATAGCAAAATCACAGCTCTGGACTTCAGAAGAGCAGACTTCAACCTCTTCAGGGACCTCCTCAGTAGGGTGCCATGAGAAATAACCCTGGATGGAAGGGGAGCCCAGGAAAGCTCCTCAGTGTTCAAGGATCAGCTCCTCCAGGCGCAGGAGCAATGCATGCCAGAAAAGAGCCAGGCAGGTCAGGACACCAGGAGGCCTACATGGATGAATAGAGAGCTACTGGATACACTTAAATGCAAGAAGAAAGCCTACAGAGAGTGGAAGCAAGGACAGGTAACCAGAGAAGAATAAAAAGAAATTGTTCATGCAGCCAGAACTCTGTTTAGGAAAGCTAAAGCACAGCTGGAACTGAATCTGGTTGGGGACATTAAGGGGAACAAGAAGAATTTCTTCAAGTATATTAGTGAGAAAAGGACTAGGGAAAATGTGGAACCCTTCCAGAAGGGAAATGGAGAGCTGCTGACAAAAGATATGGACAAGGCTGAGGTGCTCAATGACTTCTTTGCCTCAGTATTCAACAGCAAGGACTCCAACCACAATGTCCAACTCCCAGAGGACAAAAGTATGGACTGGGAGAAGGAAGATCTGCCCACTGTAATTGAAGGTGGTGTTTGTGAGCACCTAAGGAATCTGAACGTGCACAAGTCCATGGGGCATAATGAGATCCACCCACGGGTCCTAAGGGAACTGGCAGATGAATTTGCTAAACCACTGTGCATCATATCTGAAAGGTGATGGCAGACTGGTGAAGTTCCTGCTGACTGGAGAAGGGCAAACATAACTGGAAAAAGGCAAACACAACACCCATCTTCAAGAAGGGAAAAAAGGATGAACCTGGGAAGTACAGAGCAGTCTGTGCCTGACCTCTGTACCTGGCAAGATCATGGAGCAGATCCTGCTGAAAGCTCTGCTAAGGCAAATGGAAAACAAAGCAGAGGTGATTGGTGGTAACCAGCAATGGCTGCACCAAGGGCAGATCTTGCCTGATGAATTTGGTGGCTTTTTATGATGAAGTCACAGCAACAGTGGACAAGGGAAGGGCAACTGATGGCATCTACCTGGACCTGAGTAAGGCATTTGACTCTGTCCCACATGACATCTTGGGCACCAAACTAGAAAAGCATGGACTGGATGGGTGGAGCACTGCTGGGTAAGGAACTGGCTGGATGGTAGCACACAGAGAGTGGTGATCAAGGGCACAATGTCCATCTGGAGACCAGTGCCAAGTGGCTCCCTCAGAGGTCAGTGGTAGAACTAGTGTCATTTGTAATTGAAGCAATCTGGAAAGAGGACCATACATAGAAATTGATAGCAATGGGATGCTTTGGAGGATGACACAAATCTCAATCAAATCCCATCTTGACATACAGATGTGAAAGCAGCATAAAGTTTAAGGTAAGAGCTGTCTATAGAGAATTTGAGAGCAAAAATTACATTTTTTTCCATTGACCACAGGTATTTCTTCCATTTCACATAAGGCCATGATACTTTCAGCTTTGTGCTCCACTAGAGGTCTGTTGCAATATACTGAAAATTTTCATGAAAAATGCCTTCTTTAGATTCTGTATTGGGTTATAGCTGCCAAGCAAGTCCAGCAAATGGGTAGAATGTGGAGACTTACACAAATTAACTCTTTTTAAAAATTTGACAGACTAAGATGGACTTAGTATTGTCTTTCTTTCTTTCTTTTTTTTTTTTTTTCCTACTCTGAGTATAGGTTAAAATGAAGCATGGATCTGCAATCACAGAAACTTGCCCCTAACAATGTGAACAGGAACCTTGGTGCCCCAAACTCCCTAGACAGAATTATCCAGAGAAAAATCTGTTACAGACATGCAGTGAGAAGCAGCAGGAGCCTTTCTTTCTGCTGATACAGAACATGTGGCTAAAGAACATCAACAACCTTGTAAGAATTGTGGATGCATTCAATCTGCAGATGGTATGAAATCCATAACAAAATATTAACAAGCATATTCACAGTGTGTTTTGTGGGTTGCTTGGGGTTTTTTTTAACACCTATTATAAGCCCTTTTAAAGGCAAGAATTTATCTGAATAATTGACACCTAGCTGGACATAAAACTGTTAATAAGGTAGCTTAAAATGTGTACTTTTCAGAAGTGAAAGAGATATAGAGACACCATATATCCCTCAAAAGAAGGACATCTGCTCGGAATATTCCAGATGTCTTCTGAGGAATGGAGGCAAAACACATTTCCAGAAGATACCATCTAACTGTTCAACTGCACAACCAGAGCTGGGCACAACTCCTGACAGGCAAGCTCATACCACATCAATTTCTTGGTGCAAATGATGGATGAACCTGCTAGGAGAGAAGCACTACTAGACCCACAAACCAGAAGTAACCCACGTGATTGTTCTGGTATATGAGAGGATCACCATTGTTACGCTGCAGTGGAGGAGAGAGGATTAAGGTGGTGTTCAGTGGCCTCAGTCAGCACTATAGTCGGCTCGTTCTTCCTCACAGCACCTGCAGGGGCTGTATCCATCTCACAGAAAGGCTCTGCTTAAGTTTGGGAGTGTACAGAACCCTGTCTGGGAGGGGCCTGTAAGGTAGGGCTCTCTTCCACTTCTGCACACTGATCTGGGATGTGTGGAAATAGGATGTTCCAGGTTTGGGATTTGGACCAATGCGCTGTCAAGAGCACTGGAGGGACTTTCTGAGCAGAACCCCTGGCCTATGGGACAAGGTGATAATGGGCAAGCATCAGCAAATAGGGAAGTGGAGGTGAGTACCAAGAGTGGTGTGGCCCCAGAAGCGGAAGGGTGACTGGTCAGGCAGAGCACATAGAATCATAGAATGGTAAGGTTGGAAGGGACCTCAAAGATCATCTGGTTCCGACCCCCTGCCATAGGCAGGGACACCTCCCACTAGCACAGGTCACTCAAGGCCTCCTCCAACCTGGCCTTGAACACCTCCAGGGAGGGAGCAGCCACAACCTCCCTGGGCCGCCTGTCCCAGTGCATCACCACTTGATCCTTGAAGGTCTTCCTTAGCGCTCAGGGAAAGATTTTATTTTGAAAGTGTAATATGGTTATTGACATAATAGAAAGCACTGTCAGTAACAATCTGAATGCCCTCAGGAGAGAGTGGGAAGGAGGAAAGTCTGACCCTTAATGCATTTACTATCTATCGGTTATAGGAAGCTGATATACAAGACAGTGCCTATAAACACATTTACAGGAAGTTGATATACATGACAGTGCCTATAAACCTATCATAAAGGATGTTTGCTTTGATTACTGTGAAGACAAACTCACATGTCAGAAAGTCCTGTTAGCCTCATACTGCTAAGTTGACTTAGCGTCTGCTAAGTTGACTGCATGTTGACCAGTGAGGCTTCCAGATGCCTTCTACTTTCTAGGCAGATTAGGCCTGGTTTACTTTCCACTGTCAAAGCCAAGAACTTATTTTACCCCTGTCTTGTTTAAAGAAAGAAGCCTGTAGTACACTGCCACTGAATTGCTCCATCTTTACTAGGCAGCAGATTTCAGCAATGTGCTCATGCAGAAGTAAAGAACAGCAACATACCTGAAGCTTTATTTCAATTTTCAATTGCCTCCATAAGATGTTGAATGCTTTATTCCATTTGTTTTGGTAAATCAGTGTAATCTAAATGGACTGAAAAAGACATTGACTAAGGTTAAAAGGAAAGGGTAGCACACGTTCCTGACAAGGCCTTTGTATTAGTCAAAGATTCTTAGTTGAGGAACTTCTTTGTCAAACTGCTACAGAATGAAACAGATGGTTGTTTAAATCTCAGAATTCCCACCAGAACGTAGGAACAGATGTCTGTAAGCAAGAATAGAAAAAGATACATCTTTTTTTCTGGGAACAGAGCTATTTATGAGATTTTGTAAGAGCCTGTCACATCCAGAAGTCAGTAAAACCTTTTGTCTTCCCTTGTCATTTCCCCTTCTTCCTTCACACTTTAGAAGTACACATATAGCGTGAATGGAGCTTAGCTAAAGCAGACCAGCTTCTGGGACTGCAGAAATAATCCTGGTAATGCACCTGGCAACTTTTTGCATGTGCCTTCCTGAAAACAACAGTTATATTTCCAAATGTGTTGACATGCAGGCACGAAATCTCATTAGCATAACAGGTGCACCACAAAGGCCTAGCCACTACAAGAGTAGAGATGAAGGTGGACAAGGTTGAATGCTCAGCAGGTTTTGCTAACAGCCTAAATCCTGTGTTTTTTTCTCAAATACTCATTTTCCTTCCTTTTCTTTTTTTTTTTAATCAGTATTTTATATTCAATACACTAGAAAGGAAGACTACTTGCTCTTAATGACACCATTTCACCTCTAACAATACATACGATTTAATGAATGACCATGCAGCTTGTCCTGGTAGGCCTAAGCAGGGCAAAATAGGCTTATCCATGTCCTGGCTTGCCCAGAGATGTTTTTCTGCTCTCCCCCCTTCTGCTATGGGGAGAAGCAACCAAGGGAAAGAGGACAAAGAACCTGCAGCCACTGAGTCTAAGGACATGTTCCCCTGCTCGCCCTCCTTCTGTGCTGGGGGAAGCAGCCGTGGGAAAGGAAAACAAAAGCCTTGGTTTCAGCTGGTGTGGTCACGCTTGGCAAAGTGCCATCCTGATTGGCTAATCTATGTTCAAAGGCCCATTAGTCTTGGGCTGTATTGATAAAAAGGGATGAGCAGGTGACACAATGTGTGCTGCTGTTGTATCCGTGCTCTCTGCCATTGTATTTATGCCTGCTGCTACTGCCTTATTGTATCCTGAGCTGCCTGGTAACTGCCTGCCTCAAGTTTACTGGGAGCAGGCTCTAAATGCCTCCACACAATCGGCCTGCACAGCCAGCATGACACCGTGCTGAGACTGCACATGGCATTGCATCCTGCCTGCACCTGAAAGCCTCCTGCCAAGACAGGAAGTCCTGGAGATACACAGATCATCCAGAGGAGATCAGGACCAGGTCAGAGCTTGTCTGCCTCCTTTCCCCAGCACCCTGAAGCCTGGGAAGAACCAGAAGTCTCAGCAGATGACAAGACAGTAACAGAAAGCATTTGGGTACTGTCTAAAGCTGTAGCCAGCCCCCTGAGTCAGGAGGTAATTTTGTGAGTAAATGCTTAAAGCCTCTTGTAACTCACCATTGCCTTCCGCCATCAGTGGAAAGGAGCTCCTTGAGTCCCTCTAGTGGGCAAGCAGAGTATTGACTGCAAGTGTTACACTGACTGCAGCAACCTTCTCTGCCAGTTCAATTAATGTTATATATTATTAATAGTGATTTCTAGATCCTATATTATCTGTATAAAGTTTCCATGACACTGCAAAGAACCAATTATTATTAAAATTAGTGATCAGGGTGGTGAGAGTTCTGAATATTGAATATTAATAAGCAATATTAATCTTTGGAAATCATCTCTTGCATAAATTAATTACCTCTCCATATCACAGCTATACTAACAACTGCCCATAAGGCACCATTTAGTGTCACAGATGAATATCAGAAGTTCACCATTTTGAGGAAAATAAAAATAAGTTTTTAAAAATAATAAATTTTTAAAATAGACTTTCTAATATAACTGTGACATCCCTTAGAGATTACAAAATCACATTAAACTCACTTCTTATGCCCTTAATGATTCCTCTCTGATTTTCTCCTACAGTTAACTTTCAGCCCTTGCAACAAGAGAAAGCATATCTGAGCTTTCTCATGAACAACATGATGAGAAAGCTCCTCATGTTGTGGCTGCTCCCTCCCTGGAGGTGTTCAAGGCCAGGTTGGAAGAGGCCTTGAGTGACCTGTACTAGTGGGAGGTGTCCCTGCCTGTGGCAGGGGGTTGGAACTGGATGATCCTTGAGGTCCCTTCCAACCTTCCCATTCTATGATTCTAGGATTCTATGATTCTATCACCACCACAGCTGGACTGTAGAAAATATTAAGTATCTCTGTTCTTCCACGCTGTGAGAAACTACAGACAACTTTTTTATGATGCAGAGAGGAAAATAGAGGATCAGAGCAATAGTAAATATAAAAGGTGCATGTAAACAATTTGTGCTAGGGAAATTAAGGAGCTTATTAGGCTCCAAATGTATCTTACTTGGACTCATAGAGATATTTTTCAGATACAGACTTAAAAGAAAATTCACACCTTCAATGTAGCATTCATGAGAACTTCAGACAGCAAGGTTCCTTTTGTGTATGATTAAATACAGATAATTGATGTGATATTAAGCCCTCAGGCTTTGCTGCTTCATTGGTTGCTCAATCTACTACAACTCCTGGACCCGCAACAGGAGGAGGAGAACAAGGGTTAAACCAACCTGGCAGGATTTATGCCCTGCTAGGACATAATGCATTCATAAATCCATCCCAGTTGTAATCAGAAAGCCCTGATTCATCTCAGAGCTATGAATTTCAGTGAGGGTGGGCTTTTGGAAAAAGTTCTATCATGTACCCCCACAGTTCCAGAGTAAGTCTATTCAGGCTATGAGAGTTGGGGCTCTGCAGCCTGAAGAGGAGAAGGCTTCCAGGAGACCCTAGAGTAGCCTTCCAGTATCTGAAGGGGGCTACAGGAAGGCTGGGGAGGGACTACTGACAAGGTTTTGTAATGCCAGGACAAGAGGCAATGGGTTTGAACTGGCAGAGGGGAGATTTAAACTAGGCATTAGGGAGAAGTTCTTTAGAGTGAGGGTGGTGAGACACTGGCACAGGTTGCCCAGGGAGGTTGTGGCTGCTCCCTCCTTGGAGGTGTTTAAGGCCAGGTTGGAGGAGGCCTTGAGTGACCTGTACTAGTGGGAGTTGTCCCTGCCTATGGCAGGCGGTTGGACTAGATGATCCTTGAGGTCTCCTTCCAACCTTACCATTCTATGATTCTATTTTTTAACAAACAGGTGAACAAAGCCAAACCACCCTGCTAATTTCAATTAACTCATAATCATGTCTCTGGCCATTACCATATGTCTCTGCCAAAGGGCATAAGTGACACTCACAGGAATATAAATATTTCTTTATCATTAATTACCCATGCCATTGGTTTATAGAATATTCCTGCAAGAGGTGTTCTAAGCAACTGGGCTAATATACAGAATCCAGATCTTCAGGGTTCATTGCAAGCCAGACATTTATATGAGGAGGAACTGTCACTGTAGGAGCATGTATCAGGGTATGGAACTCATTAAATAGAAAAGAAATGGGCTGTAATTGTAGTGAAGCTGTCACTCTTAAGTAGAATCAGAGAATCATAGAATGGTAAGGCTGGAAGGGACCTCAAGGATCATCCAGTTCCAAGCCCCTGCCATAGGCAGGGACACCTCCCACTAGCACAGGTCACTCAAGGCCTCATCCAACCTGGCCTTGAACACCTCCAGGGAGGGAGCAGCCACAACCTCCCTGGGCAACCTGTGCCAGTGTCTCACCACCCTCACTGTAAAGAACTTCCTCCTAACATCCACTTTCAATCTCCTGTCTGCCAGTTTAAACCCATTGCCCCTTGTGTAGATGGTCTATAGAGATCCATGACAAAGCATTTGAGGGGGTTGGAACTGGATGATCCTTGAGGTCTCCTTCCAACCTTACCATTCTATGATTCTATGATTCGATTTTAATGCTTCTGCAAAACTGAAAACAATGAAATTGCAGCTCTACTGGTCTGTAACCAGTTTCCCGTTTCCAGGCTGTGGGCTGAACAGCTGTTTAGAAGCTCAGGATCAAAATGGCAATGCTTTCCAGAAATGGTGGAACACTTCTTCTGGTGTCTGTCCATGTGGCATGAGCACTGGGTGAGAAAATAGAAAAAATTAAGATGTTTGCATCAAAGAAATTATGTTCTTAAAATAAGTAAGCAAACAAACAAGCAAACACTGTCACACTTCAAGGAACTATCCTTCTGGTAACTGTGCTAAGATGCATGGAAAATAACAACTTAATCAGTGACAGTGACTTCCCTTCCAATACCACAGAGCTGTGGAAGCCAGTCCAAAGGAGGGTCACAAGGATGATCCAAGGGCTGGAACACCTCTGCTACAGTNGCTGGAGGTGAGGAGAAAGTTCTTCACTGAGAGAGTCATTCCCCACTGGAATGGGCTGCCCAGGGAGGTGGTGGAGTCACCGTCCCTGGAGGTGTTCAAGGCAGGTTTGGACGTGGCACTTGGTGCCATGGTCTGGTCTTGAGGTCTGTGGTAATGGGTTGGACTTGATGATCTTTGAGGTCTCTTCTAACCTTGCTATACTGTGATACTGTGATACTGTGATATAACAATGCAACACTGTTCAACTTCACTCAAAATGTAAACTGTCTGGGAATTTGCCTTCAGGTAAACTCAAACAAAAAGGTTCAATTACACTTATATTTTCACAGGATTAACATAAAACAGAGAATTTCTGTCAGATTAGTGGTGTGACTGGGATTAGAAAATGCATCCAAGATAGCTGAAGGTTCCTGCTGGTTCCAAACATAAAATCAGAAGGCCATTCTAAGATCTGAAAGCATCCTTCAAGTTCCTATTTTTTCTACCTGGACAAGCAAGTAAATGTAATTAATTTCTCTCCACCTCACCCTACCTCCACATGCACACAAACACCACTCTCAAAAAATAAAAAACAAACAAACAAAAAAAAAATTTCTCCCTAGCCTGTATTTTTACTTGATTGAAAAACATGAAAGTTTTCTTCCAAGGAAACTTCTGGAAAACTTTCATTCTACAGTGCACCTGACTTTACAGGAGTGACACAAGTCAGCAGAGACATCACTTCACAAGCACAGACAATGTGTATCAGCAGGTGCCAGGTGCTACCTTGCCCTACATGGAAAAAGTGCATAGACTTGCCAAGGTCTGGAGAACAGAGATTAACAATGTCAATGTCCAGAGGAGCAAGATTTGTTCTTCTAGATTTCCATGCTGTGAAATTTAGGTGCAAATGAGACCAGATAGCAGCACACAACTATTTATTAAAGGATAAAGTTGAACAAAACAGAGGAAGAGAGAAAAGAGGGGAGAGAGGGAGAGGGAAGAACAGAGAGAAAGAGAAGAGCAGGGAAGGAAAAGAGCAGGGATTACATTGCCATCAGCTGCAGATGGGGGGAGAGAGGGGAAGAGAGAGAGAGAGACAGAGAGAGCAAAGGCCTTCATCTGTACCAGGAGAGAGCCTGGCTGAGTAAGGAATTACCACAAGGAAAGACAAGAGGTGGAACAGGTTGCCCATTGAGGTTTTGCATACCCTGTCTTTGGAATTTTTCAAGATTCAGCTTGATAAAGCTCTGATTGCCCTGGTCTGACTTCCGAGATGATCCTGCTGGGGAGAAAGAGGTTAAATTAGAAACTTCCAGAGATCCTTTCAGTTCAAATGGTCCTGTGAATCTGTGAAACACTATTTAGGGATAGCATGCAGACATGGCCACTCAACTATGTCCCCTGCATTCCAAACTGTAGTATTAAAGACATTGGAGTATGTATACCCTGTTTTAATGCATCCATGAACCTGGTTAAAACCCTCCCCCCCACCACCCCCCTCTGCAAATGTTTAGAAAATCAGTATTACTAAGCCACCCATTCACTTTTCACTTTTATTAGGATTTCTCATCCAAGTTACTGTTACGCTTGTGTATGAGTAGGTAATAAATGCTATTGCCCTCATTTTACCTCAAGCTGGTAGGAGAAAAACAAAACAAAACAAAACAAAACAAAAAACCACATAAAAACCCCCCAACAAACCAACAACACTACCTTTGCCTTTGCCTTGCAGGGCAGGGAAGGTGATTCTGCCCCTTTACTCTGCTCTCCTCAGACCCCACCTGGAGTCCTGTGTGCAGTTCTGGAGCCCCCAGCACAGGAAGGACATGGAAGTGTTGGAGCGGGTCCAGAG
>WBNM01011292.1:8117-93198 GCA_013399055.1 Ramphastos sulfuratus | reverse complement strand
TACTTAATATTAATAAACTATATATTAATATTTTTATAATATCGCCTCGCAGTACGTAATTACCCCTTCCCCGACAAGTACGGACAAGAAACAGTGTTAAATTAACTGATGCCCACCTTAACAAATGGGTAACATGACAAGACACATTGAGTCTCTTCATTTCAAAGTTTAACAGAAGATGAAGATGTGCCTTTGAACATTGTTTAAGAGTTATCCTGTGCTGAGAGGTCAGAGTGATTTTAGCCTGATGTAGAAGATGTTGATATTTTGCAGATGGCATTAGCAATGCTTCTTCCTGCAGGAGAATCAGAAGGTTTTCATTTCAGAGAACAGCAGGGGTGAATTAGGGCTCAGAATAAAGAGGCCAGATTCTGCCAGAAATCCTGGTCTAGGAACATGCATGTACTCACTTATGAGAAAAAAAAAAAAAAAATCTTCCATTAGATGAAAATGTGATAAATGCAGAGGGGTGGCCCCTGCAGTTGCACATTTTAAGTTAGCTTCCTATTACACGTAACTTTCTAGAATCAGCTACCTCCCTATTCCATTAGCCTGGTCTCAATTAAGTTTCTGCATAAAAGGCACCCTTCTGCTTCTCCAAGACTTTTTCCCCTCAAGACAAAAGAAAGCAGTTCTGCAAAGCTTGAGGTTACCTGAAAAAGACATTAAAACATAAAGGAAAAAAAAAAAAAAAAAGTTTTTTTCCAAAGAATCAACAAGTTCTAAACTATATTCATGTTGGAACAGCATTGGTAAGACTCATCAGGAAATGAACATTCTGAGGTTATTTTTTTCCTCACTGAAAATCCATGCCTTGGATTTTTTTTTTCTTTTTCTTTAACAGATATAGTCATCCACACTCATTTTATTCACAAATATTTCTACCGTTGAACTTTCCCACCAGAGCTCAGCATTTCCCTTACAATTACAGAATGGTTTGGGTAGGAAAGAGCTTTAAAGGCCATCTAGTCCAACTCCCCTGCAGTGAGCAGGATCACCTTCAAACAGATCTGGCTGCTCTGTCTAACCTGACCTTGAATATTTCCAAGGACGGGGTTCTATCACCTCTCTGGGCAACCTGTGTCTGTGTTTCAACATCCTCAGCATCAAAGATTTCTTCTTTATATGTAATCGAAATCTCCCTTATTTTAGTTTAAAACCATTACCCCTTGTCCTATCACTGAGGGTCCTGCTAAAAAGATTGTACCCACCTTTCTTATCTGGGGAGGAGAAAAGGTTTGCTCTCCATGCTTTGGAGGCAGGTTCTGGCTTCAAACACCCTTAGCGTGTCTTTTGTGTGTCTTTAGTGTATTTTAATACAACTGCTCAGTTACTGCATAGTATATGGAAAGGACAGGTCAAACTCTTACATTACCATTAAAGAAAGTAGGATCTAAACCCACTAGTACAAGGGTCTGTCACATTGCTTCAGAACTTTTCTTCCTTTCCACCCACCGCTCTTCTGTTCCTCTTTTTAAATTGAAGAAAGTGATTCAATGAAAAAATTCCACGTGACCTCAGCAGTGCAAAGTTGAAAGCTAATTTATACATTGCAAAGTTTTAACACCTAGGCTATTTATTTCTGGTCTTCTCATTTAACAAAAGCAAATGTCAACTGGAGATTTTATCGGCTGTCTGAACCTTATCCCACATGTTCATTTCATTTTGCAGTTGATTTTCTCCTGTCCTGTCAATAATACAGATATATTATTGTTGTTGTTCTTACATTTAAAAAAAAATTGCTTCTCTTACCTCTGAATGCAAAGCAGAAGTGCAGCACCATTTGTTTACAACCCAGCTGTGCTCCCATAAAAACACTCCTCAGATAGGCTTTGTCTAGAAGATGCTTACAGCAGTGGGATACTAAATCATAACCCTCTGCCCTAGTTCAGCAAAGGACTTTCTTAAACAATATGAAGCCAATAAGGCTATAACTCTGAATACTTGACTGCAAAGGCCTGTAATTACTCATTTGTTTCACATCAAATTCAATCTGCTTTGGATCTAATCCTAGACATTTGCTGGAAGGTGTCATTAAATAAAATGAGAGGAAAGTCAGGCCAATAATCTTTTGGTTTCTAAGAAATCAGTGGTTGTAGCATCTGTCAAATCAGATGCTTAAACAGCAGCCACAGGAAGACCACACATCACACCCAGATCTCTGGCCTACGCATTTGCCCCAGTTTGGTTCTCTTCGAATTACTACTTTAAGAACGCAGACAAGGTAATTAGCTCAAGTTTACAGATATTGCCATCTGTAACTTATACATAGTGTGACTGGAAGTTTTCAACTGCTATGTAATAAACCCAGAAATTTAAAGTGATTAACTAAGCATATTAATGGAAAAAATGAAGCGAGCTCCAGTAAAGGGGATTAAACAAACCTTCCTAGAACAGCTGCCTGTTAGTCCTTGCTTTCCTTGCACACGGCTTTGGGGAAGCATGTCACAAAATGCTTTTCATTTCACAAAACAATGCCTATTTGATGATACGTATGGGACACAGCAGTTGACCACATCTGTTTCTAGAAGGCTGTGGCTGACATTATGGCTGGTATAGACAAAAGATGCTCTAAGACAGCTAAGCAAATAGGTATGCTGACCTCAAATGTTCCATGTTACCTTGGGCAAGCTAAAATCAGTTCCCCACTGAAGTGAGACTAACTCTATTTCCCTGTTTCAGAAGAATACTTTGAAACTAAATGTGAAACAGAATAAGCCAATGTGATGCCAGCTGAGTAACAAATGCCTTGAAAGTCAATGCTTCCAAGAGTTAGGAATAAGAAATAATAAACCACAAGTATTTCTCCTAGCCACACTATTTTCTTTTCTTTTTCTCCAAGTCTCAATGTTCAGACTCCATAGTCCTTGTATTTTTCCAGTCTGGTAACCACAGTCAGAGATGATGTGTCTAACCACAGTCTTACTGCAGTGAAAAAGTAACTTGTGTCTTCATTTCAGACTCAAGCTGGAATAAATTCTAAACCTAAGCTGTGCACTCTAAATAAAGAATATGTTTCTTAATTTGCAGAGCAATAAATTGTAAAAGTACTTACTTCTTTACCTCATGGTCAGGTGAATTACCAAACATGTATACCTATGTTGTCTCTAAAGGATGAGCTTTGACAACCACTCATCACATACTGGTATCTCAAGGCACATTCTCTCTTTCCACCTAGATCTTTTCCTGTGCAAAAATGTAAGGACTTCAGCTGTTACCCCAGGATGTCTGAAAATTCAGAAGCTGGCTCAGAGCTAGTGTCTGAAGTGCAGAGTTACTCTGCAGAAGCACAATAAATCCAGTGCATCCAAAAGATGATCAGCCCTGCATATGTACAGACTACATGAAAAAGCAGCTGCTGGATGCCCAGAAGGCCCAGACACATGGCCCATCTCATTCGTAAGGGAGAAAAGGACTACTTGCACTGCACAAAGTGGCATGCATTCAGATGGTCTTACCACTGTGTGCACCACAGATCCGGAACCTCTCGCATACTAAAGGCTCCTGAGACCAAATATCTCCTCTTTCCTAGCAGCACTCTTCTGTCTGGATAGGAAAAAAACAAATAATTCCTCAAAGCTAAAACTGAAGTTTCTTTTGAGAGACAGGAAGCATTTTCCATAGTATGAAATTACTGTGAACATAAAATTACCATGAACCTGAAAGGGAAGAGGGTCGCAGTACTTCAAGCATGTTTGGTTTAGGCCCCAGATAAGGGATCGCTGCAATTAGCTCAGAATTTGAGAAAAAAAAAAAATCCAACACTAAGAAAACTAAAGCCAGTGGTGAACTGACTGTTTCATCAACAAGACTGAAGTTTGTATCTCCTACAAGCACACTTGATACAGTACTAGAGCTCAGAGTTTGTATTATGATGACGCAAAGATACTGAGAAAGACCTGAGAATGGTTTCAGCTGTTGCTGCCTAACAGGTCTGTAACCATGTTCACTGCTCTTCTTTAGATCAACACCGAGGAACATTTAAAGATCTGTGGGCTGCTTTATTTAATCTCTGACAAAAAAAGAAGTTAAAAGCATCCATTTTACTGAGTATGCTGTTCCTTAGGAAATACTAATTGAAAACTTCTTGCTCTGTGTTACAAATTGCAATGCAAATATTATGATTCTGTAAGTCAAACAAGATTAATATCCCTCTTTACCAGCAGGATATCCTAATAAATGCTACAAGGGTTTCCAGCTTTGTAGGAAGTAAAACTGCTGGACTCTTTTATAGCTGGTTTCAGTGGGAAGCTCATTTTGCAACTCCACTAAACACCAGTTACATTCCTAGAAGCAAGGCAGTCCAGCTGCCAGTCAATAGGACATTTGACCTTGCAGAGAAACCTGAAAAGCATTTGTACAAAACAAGAAGATCTAATTACACTTGTACTCTCACTGCCAAATCCATCAAAGCTTATCTTTAAAATGCCATTAGCAGTTAAAAACTGGCCAACACCAAGCCTATTTTCCAGCAGTGGCCAGAGTCTTGCTGCTGCTTTCCAGTACCTTTGCATCATTTCTATTTATATGAGGAGTGACTTTATTATCTTAAAACTTCGAATGCAGTTAACAAGTTAAATCCAGAACAATTACTTGCCTTTAGGGAAAGTGGCCCAGTTTCAAGTATCAGTTATGCATTTATTTTAGTTTTGTCCCAGTTACCCTTGACCAGTGGACATTTGGAAGGTCATAATTCAAAGGTACTTTTCTAAGTTTTATAAAGCTACAAGAAGTCTCTAGGGCAGCTTGAAGCTCTCTGTGGTATCCCACTTTGTGCCCTCTCCAGTGGCTCTCATGAAGAAGTCCAGCTCTTCTTGCCTGCATGCCAGAAAGCTTGTAGCACTGGAAAGACATCACTGAGCTGGTTGCTCCAAAGCTGATACGGAATATGAATGAGCTTGGACATACCACTTTTGACTTTTAAGATACACAACTGTGGAAGCAGGTAGAGTCTTCACATGATTCTCTATCAGTAGAAACTAATGATGTTGGCAAATCCCATTTTTAACTTTGATATTTTGGTTTAGACAATAAATAAGCATCATTTTCCACATATGCATCCATTTTAATTACTATTAGCAGAGCAAGATGGTGAAATTTCACACTATGCTATCTTTAATCTCATAGCTTTGTGATCAAATGATTTTACATCTTGAATAGTGCAATTGCTTACTCAAATGCAAAAAAAGGCTCAATGCAAAATTGACTGAAATACAGGGAAAGCCTCCCAATGACTTAATCCTCTTATAAACTAAAAAGCAATACTCAGGGAGACCTCTGTCATGTTGCAAGCATTTTTTCCCCCACTAAACGCAAGCCAGTAAAAGCAGCTGGCATCAGTACATGGAGTGAAAGGCATGTCACACATCTCCTTCTACTGCACATCACAACCTGGGCAATTTACCAAACCTAAAAGGAATCTGTTGCATGTGTGCAATGAAAAACAAATTCCAGTGGTTTGTGCACTGAAAGTTCTCCAAACTTGGGAGGGAAAACAATTCTTTTATTACCTTTAAGCAATCACGCTTGGGTTTGAGTGTGATTTACTTGACAAGTTTGCAAGACACCAATGCAAGCAAATTCAGCAGTGAGTATAAAGTAGCAGACACCACAGAAGCCGTTCTGCATTACAAGCAGCACTAACTTATACTTGCAAAAGTTTTCTGTAGACACACCTACATCCCTCTTTGCTCTCCATTGCTTTCACCCAGCAAGCCAAGCCATCTGCTAGGCACTAGGGGGAAACTTTTCAATTCTTCCCAGCACCCTCATCACTCCCAGTAATTTTTGAGACCCTCTTGCACAAACTGCAGCTCTCACCCAGAAATCACCTGAACTGCAGAACTATTCTCATACAAATCCAAGAGTCTTTCACGCACCTCCAAGTGTTGCACAAACCTCTTCTCTTTTCTACAACAATGTCTGCTGGAAGTTAGCCTTTGTACATGTTGTGCTACTACAAATGGTTTGCTCTCCCAAGGTTTTTTGATTTTAAAGAATGTCTATTAAAAAAAAACAAAACCAAACAACAAACCACAACCAAAAATCCAAATCAATGGAGACAAAAGTATGTTTTTAGATTATAATTTTTTCGCCCACAGTATTCAGAGCTGGTACTTTTGCAAGTAAATTTTGTTAGTTGGCTCATTTTATGGCTAGATTAAAAACCCTCATATATTATTATGAGAGAAAAGGGTCTTGTCCCTCCAATATTGTGATCAAGGGTCTGATGAGAAGTTTTGGTTATGGACGAGGGTCTGTTGTTTGCATTGGTTTAGTTTTGTTTGTTTGTTTTGTTGTTGTTGGGTTTGTTTGCAATTATTTGTTTGCTTGTTTTGGTTGGGGCTTTGTTCATTAATTTTGTTGGGTTTTTTGTTTTTTTTAATGGACCAACTGATCTAGTTGGGGATAAAAAAAAAATGAGTTACTAGAAGGGTTATGAACATGAAAATCCTTAGTTTACTTCTTCCCCCCGTCCCAAGCTGGCCTAATAAAATACATTATCTCTCTTTCCAGCCCTGCCCTGCTTGCCTTAGACTATCCTGCCTACAGAAACTCTAAATAATCTGGACACTTAATAAAATGATAGGATTTGGCATGCATTTGGTATTCTCATTTGCAAATTATCACTACTAAAATTATCTGCAGGTTTAACACCAAACCTTTAAAATTAAGATTAAACAAAATTTAGTAATTTCCATGATTAATTTAACCACTAAGCAAAGTGACAAATCTATTAGCTAAGCCAAAGAGTTCGAAGATGTCTTGTGCAGGAGAACATAGCACTGCCGCATTCGAAATAACTAATTCCTTCCTATGTTGAGAAACACAGAAGAAGCATTTACTACACATTTTAAAAGGCTGAGTAGAACTAATCCAGATGGACATATTACAAAATAGTACTTTATAAGCTAGACAGAAAAAAATTGCTCTGAAATGTGGAGCTAGTATATATACACACACACAATGCAGAGATTTACTGGAAACCTATTTTAGCTCCATGTCCAGCAGAGAGCTGTGAAGCAGAAAATGTTGATATGCAGAAAACTTCTGCGTTGGTGTTATTTTCTTTGTCAGAACCACAGTCTGCTCAGTTTACGTCTGAGTTTTGTGTTTGGCAGCTGTAGAGCTATAAAAAGCTTTGCCATTTAAAACAGTTTAAAAAGATACTGTATTAGACTGACAATACAGAAGGCATTTATCAAACTGTCATGTTGTTTGGGGAAACAGATAGCAAGTGTCACTCCTGGGCCTCAAAAGGAGGCTAAAAATTAAATACATGCTCATCATCTCTACAACAGTACATTATAAACTGAAAAGTAATCAAGTTTGCTGTTGTGCTAAGCCTTCTATGGAAAGAGAGGGAATTACAGCACAGTGTTTATTCTTCTCCAAGCATCGAGGCCTGTCTGACCTGGTCACAACAGCTCTAAAGCTAAGTCTGTCCCGAAAGAATTTATTTGGGCTAAAGCTACAATAGGTTATTGAATGTTTGGTAGCAAGTCTAGTACGTCAGTGAGAAAAAGACGGAAAAATAACTAAGAGTCAGAGTGACAGCAAGAGATAAAGCAAAACATTGTTTTTCAGTCTGACTTGTCTCCTAGGTTTTTCCAGTGTAAGAATATTTCTGGATCCAGTAAACCAAAGATAATTAAAATAACCATTTCCCATGGTTAAAAAAACCAAACAAACAACTAGAACAACCAACCAACCAAAATAAACCACAAGACAGGACAACCTACACTCCTGCATGGCATTTCACCAGATACCTATCTGGTTAAAGATAGGCAAGGCTTCTCCTGTGCAGGGCAGCATTCAGCCTTTACCTACAGCATTGGGAGCTCCAACATCAAGCTCCAGATCCTAACTCTGCAAGGGTCTGGGTGCTAACCCTAGTTATTGGGTGCTGTCTGCATGGGCGCACCTGCTGGCAGTGATACTCCTTGAAGCGAAGAAAGAGTAAAATAAACACTGAAAGCACAGAGTTGCAAAAAGCAAGTGTTTGCACAGTACCTTGTGTCAATCAGGCAAGTTGGTGGGGTGAGAACATAAATCAGCATCATTTATAGCAAGTCAAAGAAAACTATCCCAAATCCCTGGAGGACCCTAAATATTATAAACGATCATAACTTCTCCCTTCAGCAAGAGGTATCAATAGAGCGCAGCTACTCCTGAAAGATCCACCTTTCCTTTTTCAGCACTGAATGAATGTCAGTAACAGCTGCCAGTGTTCTCAGGGTGGCTGCTACAGAAGCTAAAGAGGAATTCAATTTACATTCAGTTCAAAATACAGTCAAACGAAATCTGCTTGAGGCCCAGGTTTGTTTGGAGAGTGCCAGATCTGACAGATCAAAGCCAAAGATTCTGGGGTCAGACTCTGGCACATGAAACTATGAAGCTGCCATACCAATCTCTAGCAGGTACCTCACTGCAGATCAAATCCATCTGAAATCAAAACCAATGCACAAACTATTGATCTTCATTTTGTGAATTAGCACTGCCTTTCAGCAGCTTAGCTAAACCATCACTACTTCTGATAAATACCAAGAACCAAACATAGAGCAGCACAGTGTGTAACATCCATGACATTTTGCATCATGCTGCTTACGTGGAGCAAGGCCTGATGAGGTCAATGCAGTGAAGATTGTAGGACCAGCCCCTCACATAATAAGCTCAGTCTTCCCTCCAACATCTACAGTGCTTCCAAAGTAATCAGCCGGTTGTTTGCCACATCTTTGACTAGATGCAATGGATAGGAATGCTGAACAAGCTGTAACTTTCAGCCCTGGATCCATTCTAACTATGACAGTATCAATTTCCACACTACTTATCAAACAAGTTGTGTTACTTACATGCAGTCCTTACTTAAGTGCCAAAAAACTATAGTCCACCCTATGAAACACGAGCTACATTCAGTTTTGGCTCTGCCCATCAAAAAACACACTTGGTGTAAGGATTAAGGCCTCTTTGAAAGAAAGAGCACAATAAAAAGAAAGCAACATAGGCAGTGCCAAAGTGATGAATTTCCACAACCTAAAGGCAATTTTAAAGGTATTTTTATAGCATAAACTGCTCAGAAAACAGAAACAGGCATTTTGGTCGTAACACTTTTTATTAATATTTTATAGTAACTGCAAACAAACTCAGCACTCACAAAAGCCCCTCAACCAATACTTCCAAGTCCTCTCAATGAATTTAGAAGAGCAAAAAGCAAAACAAAGGCCAATATTTTTCAAGGTGAGCACAACACAGAGGCAGTCTGGATGAGTGCAATTCATCTTGGCAACAACAGTCTTCCCTCTTCCCCTGCACTTCCAAGCTTTTCCACAAGACCTCTACACCTAAAGCATTAGTGGTATCCCAGAGAGTGATAGTCTCTTGCCAACACTATGCAGACTGACAGGAAGGCAGATGGTCTCTTAGTTTGGCTATGATAAGGAAGAAAGACTGGAATCCAGGCTGGGCAATAAAGGGACTTCTGCAGGCTGCTGCCAATGCCAGGAGCACGAAGAGATTTAGTTTGGGCTTAGTTTGCTGACCATGCAGTAACAACATGTTCTTTGATACCAAAACATTAGGAAATGCCTTTACCAAAAGATACTTTGGACTCAAAAATTGCTATGCTTAACATTAACACCAAATACCCAAAAATGAAACTCCACATGCCAGGATGAAGGCCAAAACAAATCTAACTGAGCAATCACATTTGCAGACCACCACAAGTACCAAAATACTGAGCCACAGCTTGTCTCCTCAGTTTGCTTCCACTGAAGTCAGTGATGATACACCTAGGCTTGACTACTGAAATGAAGAACAAGTAAAAACACTGAAACTGCCTCTCTACTCTGGACACTGCTAAAGACTCATCATGCTGCACCGTGATTCAGCTCATTTGTGTTTCAGATCTAGAAGAGCAGACCATGATTTGCCAAATAGCTCTCAGTTATGATTTGGCTCAGTTTTGAAATGGCCCATGTGGTGCAGAGTTTGGCCATGAAGTGTCTTGTTCAATACCTCTAGAGACAGGACCAGGTCAGTTCATCTAACACGAGCATTCTGTCTCCAGCAGCAGTCACAGACTTCAGAAAGAGTAAGTAGCATACGTAAATAGGATATTCTTTCCCTTCACACTCCCATCCTTTCCTTTTCAGTTTGAAGACATTCAAAGCCAGGTGTGGTTTTAGTATTTATAAATCCATGTTGGATTTTTTGTTTTGCTTTCTAAATTAACGCGTCAGTCTAAAACTTGTCCCCTAAAACTTAATCAAATAGCCACAGAGTCCTGAAAAATAAGAGAGGAATCTCTAAACTCTGTTTTTGCAAAACACGGAGCAGATGGTAAGCTAACAAATGCTGGGAGTTCCAGAATCACAGAATTAACCAGGCTGGAAAAGACCTTTGAGATCATCGAGTCCACCAAGTCCAACACCTTCTAGTTAACTAAACCATGGCACTAAGTGCCTCATTCAGTCTCCTTTTATACACCTCCAGGGATGCTGACTCCACCACCTCCCTGGGCAGCCCATTCCAATGCCAATCACTCTTGCTGTGAAGAACTTCTTCCTAACGTCCAGCCTGAACCTGCCCTGGCACAGCTTGAGGCTGTGTCCTCTTGTTCTGTCACTGGGTGCCTGGGAGAAGAGACTGACCCCAACCTGGCTACAATTTCCCTTTGGGTAGCTGCAGAGAGCAATGAGGTCTGCCCTGAGCCTCCTCTTCTGCAGGCTGCACACCCCCAGCTCCCTCAGCCTCTCCTCACAGGGCTGTGCTCCAGGCCCCTCACAAGCCTTGGTGCCCTTCTCTGGACACCTTTCAGCACATCAACATCACAACACTTTTTAAAATTGAGGGGCCCATAACTGGACACAGCACTCAAGGTGTGTCCTGACCAGTGCTGAGTACAGAGTGACTTCCCTGGTCCTGCTGGCCACAGTATTTCTGATAGCTTCTTAAAGCCCTGTGCCTTCTACAGTGCTTAAATGTCTACCGAGAACTAAACCTAGTAAACTGACACACCTCCAAATATAAGAATAAAACTTTGTGGATTTAGATACTTACTAATTTGAAAAGATAATCTTACTCTGATTTTATCTTGCCAGCTGTTACTTCAGATGCAGTTTTCTTGTGCTCATGGCCAATTTTGTTCAAATGCAATCATTTTACAAATCCAGCTAATTTTAGGCTTGTTCTTCCACAGTTGCTGAATACAGTCATGTGCAAGACTGCATCATTTTTTCTCAGCTGCAGTGGCAAATTACTCACACTATGTTCAAAGAACCTTCAGTGAGCTCAACCCTGATACTCTCAAAGCTGAAGGACCACCAGTGTTTTTGCATTTTAATGATGTGTACAGCAGTGCATTACCAAAACACTGCAGAAACCTACAGCAATTCTTCACAGTTTCATTCTTATAGATCCAGACTCGTAATTTCATTTTGTTGGGCCAGAGTTGTTGGGGTTTTTTGCTTGCTTGTTTTCATAATTCATCATGACACGTTCCTTGAAAATCAATTGAGAGTGTGCACGCACATCAAAAGAGTCCAGGGTATTATCCAGATCAGATCGCAAGCTCTCCTCTCTGCACTGCACCTTGCAGAAAACTTTAGTGTATTATCTCAGCCCTTCAAATACAGCAATATCTTGACACTCTGAAAACAAACTGTGACCTCCTATTCCACATGTTTGTGATGGCAGATCTCCAAGCAGGCGTGGTTTATCTCAAAATCAGGACTTGCAGCAAAATGTGTGAAGTGACATCAACCTTCCCATTGAACAGTGCAGTCAGATGTCACAAACAACATTACAGCAGATTTTGGAGCAGACAAGATTTTTGAGTCCCTACTGGTACACAAACTGGGAACTGTCCAGCCCAGTCCATTAAAAAGGAGAGGGCACATGAATATAATGGAATACATGAAAGAACTGGGAAATAATGAAATACACATCTTAGATGAGCAGAACTGCACAAACCTTCAGAATCGACAGCAGTGCCAGAAAGGACACAACATGGCCTTGCCCACACCAAATACAACATAACTTGGATAAATATGGCAGTAGATAAGAGATGGCTCCATCTTTCCTCCCAAAGTCTGAGCACTGAATTAGCTTTTCACAAGGCCAAGGTTGCCCAGTAGAATAGATTTGTCTCAGCACTGCTGCTGCCCTGTCAGCAAGTTAGTAACTCACACATAGCCAAAGCTTCTCACAAATCCTCATGGAATACATCCTGGGTATGGATTATCACAGAACGGTCTTACCAATTCATGATGGGCACCTTACATTGTTAATTTTTTTTAGGTTTTCCACTTTTGCAGGATTCAAAGGCAGAAAAAGAAGTACTTCGTGAGACACATCACAAAATCATAGAATCAGAATCAGTCAGAGTTGGAAGGGACCACAAGGATCATCCAGTTCCAACCTCCCTGCCCCAGGCAGGGATACCTCACACTAGATCAGGCTGTCTGTAGAGTCTCATCCAGTCTGGCCTTAAACACCTCCACAGATGGGGATTCCACCACCTCCCTGGGCAACCTGTTCTAGGGCCTCATGACCCTCATAGTGAAGAACTTCTTCCTAACATCCAGTTTGAATCTCCCCATTTCTAGCTTTGTTCCATTCCTCCCAGTCCTATCACTACCTGACATCCTAAAAAGTCCCTCTCCAGCTTTCTTGTAGGCCTCAAGCTTGTCTTCATCCTCCTGTTATTTCTGAGATTGCTCTGTTTTCTTGGAAGAATTGCTTTTGTGTTTTAAGACCACAAGTATGCCTCACAAGAATGCTGACACTTTCCAAGTCCGGGACCAGACACAGGCATATATTGCTACAGAAGGAAGAACAGTGTATGAAAAGTACATAAATGTGCAGCACACTTAAAGCATTAGCAGCATACCCTGTTCTGTCTTCAAAGTTCCTCTTACTGTCCAAGCTACAAGATTTCCTTGCACATGATTTCCCCAATGCCACACAGAAAGTCTGATACATAACGAAACCCAGTCTTAGAGATGGAATGCAGTCTTGGTTAACTGCAAGGCAGCTTTTTTTCCCCCTCTTATACATGGTGGACAGACTGGCCAAATAATTTAAGGACTGGAGATAACTCGTTTATGATCCATGCTTAATATAGTGTCAGCACCTTTGATCAACATCTAGGAATTCCTTTATATCAGAAAAACAAATCAGCTTCACATAGTAAACCACGGCCAAGGGAAAGAAACAACTGCAAATTTCTTACATCATCACCAGTTTTTCTATTTTTGTTTTTCTTCTCAAGCAGATTTGAGAAAGAGGAGCTTCTCAGAGGAGAGCAAGCTTTTACTAATATTTAGGGTATTAGAGATGACTGGGCAGCTGAGAGTGCTGAGTCTGCTTCTTCAAAGCACCTTCAACCTAGTAAGCAAGGAAAAGACTTGGATCAATAACCTGAGAATGTAAATCTGTCTGTGATTCTGCTGAAGGGATGTAATCTCCTTCACTGAATAAATACCACACACTTCATAGCTTTAAACTGACACTTTAAACTGAATCCAAAAGCTATAAAACACCTAAAGCATTAAGTGAAGCAGCAAAACATTGGCCACCCAAAGCCTAACTTCTGAAAAATGTTTTGGAGAGATGCAGGAACAGCTTCCCTGCCGAACAACTTTCAACCACAGAAAAGTTTAAATTAATGTAAGATCCACTGCTGAAAAATAGCAATGACCTCATGCCCACATTTAGCTACCAAAGAGGTAAAGAATAACTGCTATGTGATGAGAGTATAACTGAAAACCTATTGAGATCCCAGACTTTGACTTACACCACCAAAGCACAGCAGACCAAAGGGCCATCAATCATATGCTGACAAAGTATGAACTGTCTGAAATTCCCATTTCAGTTGAACACAGTTCATCCCTTAGACACTACAATGAACAGAGCCTGAGCATTTACTAATGACTAGTTACTAGTTACCTAGGTGAACCACATAAGAAGGTGTTCGCTATCTTTTGCCACATGTCAGCCATTTCTGTCCTCACCTGTATGTTCCGTAGATGACTATCAATCAATGCAAGGCCTGTACTGACAGAGGAATGCAACGACATAAAGAGCCAACATCCAGGCTGGGAAATTTCTCATGGCCAATTAAACACAGCATGCTATGATATATTTTACCTCTAACAGAAGCAGTTTTCTTCACTTCTTGCCTCATTCAATTTAGACTTAAAAATGTTTCACTGGAAGAGGTGAAAACACGTTAGAAAAGCCTCACTTCTGAAAAGGATTAACTGGGACATTCAATTGTTTGTGTGTTATTATTGTATTACACTGAGTGAAGGTCAAAGTACTAATTTTTCAGTTTAAACTGATATGTGAAAGATTACTAGAAAATAACTGCCACTGAAGAACTGCCACCAAAAAGAAGAAGTCAGATGTTGAAGGAAAACACATCCGAACCACTTAAGGATGATGAACTACTGCTGCTTAAGAAATAGCTGGCAATTTGTCTTCTGTCTTGCAGGCATAATGATTCAAATGAGGTTGCCTACAAAACTATTGTGTGTCCAGTAACATCCGGTGTCATCACATGCTTGGGGCCTTTGGAGTGCACCTCTGTGAATACTGCAATGGTACCAGGAGACATAAGTCCAGCACATTGTGTACCACACAAAGTAAAGGCTGTCACCAAAAGAGGCTCCTATCCAGGTGAAGACACACGGGCTCATATACCAAGAAGATTATAAATAGTCACAGACCCATCAACTGTCAATATCATGTTTAATATCTGCCTACTTTTAAGGTAATTAACGTATGTGTTATTTCTAGCAATCTTTATGCAAAAAAAGCGTCAGTGAATCTGGCATACTTGATCCCAAAATCTGTATCCAGTTTTTTTTTCCCCTTCAAATTCTGGAAGGTACAGAAAAGTATTGTTAAGTACTGTAGGAGTAAATCACAGGGCCTCATTTTATGCACTTTGCAGCCTGGCAAAAATCTTCCTCTTAAATTTTACTTTTAAAAACAGTGGTGAGGTTTCTGCAGAACTGAGAAAGCCCAGCAAAGGATGCTGCTTGCGTAGCGGAACACACACGGCTATGAAAAGGAGCTTTTTAAGAACCACCACCGCCTACCCTTGTTTGAACGTGAAGGTGTAAACAATCCGTTCCACTGCTATGCTCTTGATACTGCACATACCAAAATATCCCTGGTACTCTCGTGGTTTCCGGTTTCAGGTCCTAGCCACAGGCTTGCCTGCCATACCTCGGCTCCTCCAGTGCCACCCCTGCAGCTGACAGAGGGAAGCCCAATGACCAGCTCTGGAGGCTGGTAGTGACGAACCGGCTGGTGAACACCTACAAAACTCATCCTGTGCTCTGTTCGGGTTCTCTGTAACTGCCTCCCCCACCTCCTCACAGCATTTCACCCCCTTTCTGAGCGTGGCTACACCCTGGGGACGGTCACAGCCACACTACCAACACTTACACACCAGGATCTCACCTGGGAAGGTCAAGCACCTTCCTCCACCCACAGCACCAACCACTGCCAAGCCGCTCTGCCCTCCCTCTCGGCTCCGCCGCCCACGCCCCTGGAAAATACCCCTCGGGCACACCGACCTTGTTGAGATGGGGGTTCCTGGTGATGTCGTAGCCGCGCTTTTTGACAGCCGGGGCGCCGCCACCAGCGACCGTGCTCCGCCGCGCCCGGCAACCGCAGCTCCGCATGCCGCTGACGAGAAGCGGCCTCCGGCTGGCCCCAGCCATCCGCAACAGGGGGCCACCCGCCCCCCAGCACAGCGGCACCATGGCCCGGCCGCGGCTCCTGCGGGCGGAGAACACCGTTAGTGGACACGGGGCAGGAAAGGCGCCGTGAGAGGGGAGGGGAGGGCCAGCCCGGCCCAGCCCAGCCCGGTCCGGCCCAGGTGCGCCCCGCTCTGCCCCTCAAAGCGCGGCAGTCCGTGACGAAGCGAAAGGCAGTCTAGGAAGCCAGTCCCGCCTCCGCCGCGCGGCCGTTACCTGTCGAGGCTCTCCCGCCGGCCGCGGGGGTGTCTGCTGGGACTCCGCCTCTGCTAGGGACGCCGGAGCCGCCCGCTCAGCCGCCGCCGGAGAAGCCGTTAGCGGCGGCACCGTTAGCGGCGGCGCCGCCACCACCATCGCCGCACGGCCCACCGCGGCGGCGCCAGAGGAGGGGGTTTGCCCGGCCGGGACTTCGCCTTCCCGCTCCCGCGGGGCTCGAGGAGGGCCCTCGCCCCGCCGCTGCGCTGCGGGCCTCTCTTCTTTTGTAGCGTAGCTTCTTTATCTTCAGTCGCAGTAAAGGGCACCGTGAGAGGAACCTGGGCCCGTGCTGCCGAGAGCGGCCCTGGGGCAAGGAACAGGAACTCCAAATGCGTAGAGTGGTGGAGAATTAAGGCTGCTCGGAGAAGCTGCTGGTCCTTAGGAAGCACTTTGAAAGGATTTGTAAGTCTTCAGAAGTGTGGGCAGCTTTGGGTAGTTGGGCACATCAATCTAGCTATAATCTCTATGTTCTTTATGTACAACCTACGCACTTGGTATGTGTAAAGTATATGCTGTGTGCTATATGTGTAATGTATGGCATAGAACACTGGATCGGGAGGGAACCTCACGGCAAACCTCTTGTTGAAAGCATGGCCCAGCACTCCGTCCAGCTGAGTCTTAGCAGTGGTGTTGGAGAATCCACGACTTTGCTGGGGAGATTATTCCCATGGCTGATTGTTCCCATTGTGAAAAAAAATTCCTCTTGTATCTAATAGGAATTTTCCCACTAGTAACTCATACCCATTACCCTTCACGTGACAGCTTGTAAAATGTATATTTTTCATACATTGGCATTTCGGTAGCCCATGCATTGAAAAAGGCAGGTCCCTGCATCACTTTTTTCAAAGAAAAGAGCTCTCTGTTCCATAGCAGTAGTGACATCATCGTGAATGCTACACTTCTCAGGTAAAACCCAGCAACCAGATTAGTACCCAAGAGAACAGAGGATTCAGAGCCAGTTCTGCCTGCAGATCAACACTGCTTCCATAGCTGTGCCCTCATCGCAAAGCTCAGGTCTGCTTTGCTTGAGGAATGCTTTCTAGCTTCTCCCCTGTGTTTGTGTGGCTGTCTGCAAATGTGTTTTTTAATGTGCTTTAATATTTGAGGGGATACAGTCTGTTCAGAAATGATAGGGCTGCAGCATGACAGATTAGATGGATATGGTTGTCTTTCCTTGCCTTGGCATTTTATAGGAACCCCACAGACTAGATTAGACTGGACCAGAATAGACCATTTCAATTTGGTTCCCTGACTTTAGAATTTCTCCTTAAAGACCATATAGCTTTATGCATTGCCCTCAGTGTGCCTCTGCTGTAAAACTATGATTATATTCCAACCCCAGGCTTGAAGGCTATGGCCACTTTACTGGAACCACAGAGGAAGAAACTTCCCCTCTTACTGGTCATATGTGTTCTGAGGGTGAGGTTGTCTGGTCTTTGCTTTTTTTCCCTTTTCCTATGAAACACATCAAATTTGCCATAAATGGAGATCTGCTACTGGGGAGACCAAGACACTGGAGGTGAGAAATATGTGCATCCCTGAGGCTGGATTATGATCAGGGGGATCGTTAGGGTATGGAAGACACAAGAAGAAATTTGCCACTGTTGTTGCTTTTTTTGCTTAGCTATAAATTGGAAAAATCTTGAGACTTTGGTCTTGAGGGTAAATTTCCATTTAAAAAAAAAAAGATTTTGCCAGCTTGTCAAAGCTTTGCTACTCCCACCAGCCAGCACAAGCCAGACTAAATTAGAGCTATTCTCCATCCCACTACAGGTTTGCTGTAAATTGCAGTGTCTTTGGGGTGGTTGTGGCCATGTGTGTAGCAAAGAGCACATTTGGCACAGCTGTTTGTAGGAGAATCCATAACACTAAATCTCTGGTTTCTTGAGCCACTCTAGTGAGCATAGATAGAAAAGAGGAGAAACTTCTCTGACTGCTTTGCAAAAGTGATTCTGTGCTTCTGCATGGTCCTCTTCTTCCTCTTCTGCGTTGTGGCCTTCTTTTTCTGCATCATGCTGTCTTGCGTGGTGGCCTCCTTCTGATTCTTTGCCTTCTTTGAGTGGGGATAATGTGTGGTTGGAGGGGGAAAGGGTTGGCATGGGTGGGCATGGTGAGAACATGGAAAGTAGAGATAGGAAGAAGAAGGTGTTGAAAGAGAAGAGATATAGCATAGAAGAGTGAACATTTGGGAGAAGGGTGAGAGAGTGGTTAGGCATGGGAAGAGGCTGCTCAGGGAAGTGGTCTAATCACCATCCCTGGAGGTGCTCCAGCAGCATGTTGCTGTGGGGCTTGTGGGTGTAGTTTAGTGGTGATGGTAGTTGGATTATGGTTGGAGTGAGTGACCTTAGAGGTCTTTCCCAGCCATTGTAATTTTAGTGATTCTGTGCTTCTGCATGGTCCTCTTCTTCCTCTTCTGCACCATGGCCGCCTTTTTCTGCATCATGCTGTCTTGCATGGTGGCCTCCTTCTGATTCTTTGTCTTTCTGTTCTTTGTGAGAGCATAAGGTGGGGTTGGGTGCCAGAGTATTCCTCATCATGCAGGGACTGGAACAACACGGACACCAATGTGGTGATAAAGTCGAACGCTTTGTTCCATCAGAAGGCTAAATTTTATAGAATATCGGCAGGCAGGCATGTGGCGTGTCTCCGNCTCTTCTGCGTTGTGGCCTTCTTTTTCTGCATCATGCTGTCTTGCGTGGTGGCCTCCTTCTGATTCTTTGCCTTCTTTGAGTGGGGATAATGTGTGGTTGGAGGGGGAAAGGGTTGGCATGGGTGGGCATGGTGAGAACATGGAAAGTAGAGATAGGAAGAAGAAGGTGTTGAAAGAGAAGAGATATAGCATAGAAGAGTGAACATTTGGGAGAAGGGTGAGAGAGTGGTTAGGCATGGGAAGAGGCTGCTCAGGGAAGTGGTCTAATCACCATCCCTGGAGGTGCTCCAGCAGCATGTTGCTGTGGGGCTTGTGGGTGTAGTTTAGTGGTGATGGTAGTTGGATTATGGTTGGAGTGAGTGACCTTAGAGGTCTTTCCCAGCCATTGTAATTTTAGTGATTCTGTGCTTCTGCATGGTCCTCTTCTTCCTCTTCTGCACCATGGCCGCCTTTTTCTGCATCATGCTGTCTTGCATGGTGGCCTCCTTCTGATTCTTTGTCTTTCTGTTCTTTGTGAGAGCATAAGGTGGGGTTGGGTGCCAGAGTATTCCTCATCATGCAGGGACTGGAACAACACGGACACCAATGTGGTGATAAAGTCGAACGCTTTGTTCCATCAGAAGGCTAAATTTTATAGAATATCGGCAGGCAGGCATGTGGCGTGTCTCCGTCTAATAGGTTGCAGGGGTCCAGCACATGCTGTCCATGTGCCCCAAGCACAAAGCTAATTGGTCTACGTTTTTGGCTTACTTTTTACTATCCTTTATTTTTCTGCTGCCAACTTCCTCAAAGTTGTTTTTCTCGAAACTGTACTTTCTTATCTCACATTCTTCTCCACATCCCTGCTCATTCTTATGGCTCTGTTACTACTAGTCAGTCGTTCTATGCTGCCCATACCCCAACAGTTGGGGAGGAGAGGATGGGCGTGGGTGGGCATGGTGGATGTGACATCAGCCTGGTGGACTTGGTTCTTCTTTCTCTGGTCTTGTGTCGTACTTTCTTCTTCCTCCTCTTTTATTTTTTTTCTTCTTTCTTCTGCTGTGTGGTCATTTTTTCCCTTTCCTGCATGATCCTCTTGTGTCTTGCTCTGGGAGGAAGAGGAGGAAGGAGAGGAAATGGACGTCGTTTAGGAGGAAGAGGAGAAAGAAGAAGTGGATGCACTCCTTCTTCCTCCTCTTCCTTCTCTTCTTCTTGTTTTCTAGGGCATGCGTGTTGGCAGGCTGGGCTCCTTTGAGAGCATGCCCAGCTGGATCCATGTTGGAGACAAGAGGGTTCCTTCAGTTGCCCATGTTTCATCTGGCCATTTTCCTGATGCCTGGTCTCAGGGCTGAAGGTAGAAGCGGTTGGGACCTTGAGGTGAACAAGAGCTACTGCAGAGCGAGGACATGGGTGAGACGCTGAAGTCATCTCAGGGAGGTTAGTCTCTGTCTGTGGGGCTGGGGATGGTGGTGACAAATGGTGTGATGTGGAGGCTTGAGAGCTGGTGGACAGAGAGAGTGAGCTGCTTGTCCTTTGCTTTCCCGAGCCAATGGCTGTGTGGGCCACAGTGGCTCACCTGCTTGGAGAACAACTTGTGCTATGCGAGGTACGTTCCTTCTCCTTTCCTCCTCTTCTTCCTCCTCTCTTTCTCTTCTCCTTCTACATCCCCAGCATCCACAGCAGATTGATCCTGATTGTCGTGGTGATTGGCATAGCCAACTTGTGTGTTGTCCTCTTTCTTCTGTGCCATCCCCTGATGGGTGGGCCCCTTTTTCTTTTCATTTTTCTTCTTGTAGAGTGAAGGTGGTGGTGTTGTAGAGGTGAGGGTGGGCATGGTGAGAATATGGGGAGGAGAGAGAGGAAGAAGATGGGGATGAAAGAGAAGCTGTAGTGGGAGGAGAGAGTGGGTATGGGTGGGCATGGTGAGAACATGGGAAGGACAGAGAGGGAGAAGATGGTGTTGAAAGAGAAGAGAAATAGCATAGAAGAGTGAACATTGGGAGAAGAAGGGTGAGAGAGTGGTCAGGCATGGGAAGAAGCTGCTTGGGAAGTGTTGTAGTCCCCATCCCTGGAGGTGATCCAGCAGCCTGTAGCTTCAATATTGCCTATGTAATCTAGTGGTCATGGTAGTTGGAGTATGGTTGAAGTGAGTTACATAAAGGTCTTTCTCAGCCATTGTCATTCTAATTACTCTGTGCTTCTGCATCATCTCCTTCTTCCTCTTCTGCGTCATGGCCTTCTTATTTGTCTGCGTTGTGCCATCATTGCCGTATCTGGTGACATCCTCTTTCTTGTTCATTGCCGTCATCTTCATCTGTTTCTTCCTCTTTTGCGGTGGTGACGTTTTGCTCTGTTGCCTTTTCTGCTGTTTTTCCTGACATTGCTTTTCATGCAGTTCTCATTCTGCTCTTCTATTCTCCACAATTTACCAAAGATGATGGAGAGTGTTCTAGTAATGAGGTTCGCCAGCTCTATCAATACTCGCAGGTGCATCGTATCAGGACGCATGGATTTATGGATTTCCATATTTCTTATTTACTCCCTAACCCAGTTGTCTTCAAGAAAGGCAAACTCATTTATCCTATTTTTTTTTGTGACCTCAGTGGTCTGGGATTCCTTAGCTTTCCCGGTTGCCTCCCTACTTCCTCTGGTAACAGTATTTTTCTCTTCCCAAGTGTCCAGCCCCTCCTTCCATAATCTGTAAAGTTTCTTCTTCCACTTGAGTTTGCCCAGCAATTCCCTATTTATCCATGCAATGTGCCTAGCTCCCCTTCTAGATTTCCTACACATTTGTATACTCTGATTCTTAGCTTGGAAGAAGTGGTCTTTAAATTCCTTGTCCCATGGAATTTCCCCTAGTGCTTGCTTGGAAAGGCCAAAATTTTCTGTTATGATCCTGCTCGGTATTCTGTTCCTAATGCACAAGATCCTGAACTCCACCATCTAATGATCACTGCAGCCAAGGCTGCCCTCAGACTTCCTGACTTAGAATCATAGAATGGTTTAGGTTGGAAGGGACCTCAAAGTTCATCCAGTTCCAACCCCTCGCCATAGGCAGGGACACGTCCCCTTAGAACAGGTTCCTTAAGGCCTCATCCAGCCTGGCCTTGAACACCTCCAGGGAGGGAGCAGCCACAACTTCCCTGAGCAACCTGTGCCAGTGTCTCACCACCCTTACTGCAACCTCCTAACCTCCAGTTTCATTCTCCCCTCTGCCAGTTTAAATGCATTACCCCTTGTCCTGTCATTGCAAGACCTTGTAAATAGTCCCTCCCCAGTCATTCTGTAGGCCCCTTCAGATACTGGAAGGCTACTATTAGGTCTCCTGGAAACCTTCTCCAGGCTGCAGAGCCCCAGCTCTCTCAGCCTGTCCTCATGGCAGAGCTGCTGCAGCCCTCTGAACACCTTCATGGCCTCCTCTGGACCTGCTCCAACACTTCCATGTCCTTCCTGTGCTGGGGGCTCCAGAACTGCACACAGTACTCCAGGTGGAGTCTGATGAGAGCAGAGCAAAGGGGCACAATCCCCTCCCTTGCCCTGCTGCCCACACTGCTCTTGTTGCAGCCCACCACTCTGCTGGCTGTCTGGGCTGCATTCACACTGCAGGCTCATGTTGAAATTTTCATCACCCCAGACCCCCAGGTCCTTTTCCTCAGGGCTGCTCTCAGCCATTCCCCACCCAGCCTGGAGTTGTGCTTGGGATTGCACCAACCTAGGTGCAGGACCTTACCCTTGGCCTTGTTGAATGTCATGAGATTGCCCTGGGCCCACCTCTCCAGCCTGTCCAGGTCCCTCTGGATGGATCCCTGCCCTCTAGCAAGTTGACTGTGCCACACAGCTTGGTGCCATCTGCAAACTTGCTGAAGGTGCACTCGATTCCNTTGGAGCCCTTGCTGTTGAAGACTGAGGCAAAGAAGTCATTGAGCACCTCAGCCTTATCCATATCTTTTGTCAGCAGCTCTCCATTTCCCTGGTGATGGCAGATTGGAGAAGGACAAGCATAACACCCATCTTCAAGAAGGGAAACAAAGGTCCCACATTCTCCCTAGTCCTCCTTTTCTCACTAATATACCTGAAGAAGTTGTTTTTGTTCCCCTTACTGTCCCTAGGCAGATTCAGTTCCAGCTGTGCTTTAGCTTTCCTAACCTGAGCTCTGGCTGCAGGTTACTTGTCCTTGCTTCCACTCTCTGTAGGCTTTCTTCTTGCATCTAAGTGTGTCCAGTAGCTCTCTGTTCATCCATGTAGGCCTCCTGGTGTTCTCACCTGCCTTCCTCTTCTCTGGGGTGAATTGCTCCTGGGCCTGGTGGAAGTGATCCAAGAACAATGACCAGGTTTCCTGAGCCCCCCCTTCCTTCCAGGCTTATTTTCCATGGCACCCTGCCAGGGAGATCCCTGAAGAGCTTGAAGTCTGCTCTTCTGAAGTCCAGAGCAGTGATTTTGCTATACACCCTCCTTGATGCCCCGAGGATCTTAAGCTCTACCATTTTGTGGTTGCTGCAGCCAAGGCAACCCTTCAGCTTCACTTCACTCACCAGCCCCTCCTTGTTGGTGAGGACTCAGTGAACTCTCCTTGCTTGTGGTTATATCCAGCAGTGCTGCTCTTCTAGTGGGCTTGTCCACTATTTGCATCAAGAAGTTATCATCGATGCACTTGAGCAACATCCTGGACTGTGGGTGGCTGGCTCAGTAGGCTCTCCAGGAACTATCTGGGTAGTTAAAACCTCCCATTAGAATTAGGGCCTGTAATTGCGAGGGTGCTATCAGCTGCCTGTAGAAGGCCTCATCAGTTTTGTTATCCTGATTTAATGACCTGTAATAGACAACCACAACAGTATCACCCATGTTAGCCTGCCATTTAATTTGCACCCACAAACTCTCAGCTCACCCCTCACCCACCCTGGACAGAACTAATATAAGAGCTAATTTATTTGCCTACTACTTTAAGAAATGTCTTTGTGCTGTGATCTTGTATTTAACAATTTGGTATTGCGGCAGTTACAGGGTTAACACTGTAGTTTCATTTGAAATTTTAAATAAAGAGTTGTATTGAGTGCAGAAGAACAAGAATAAGGTAAATCAGTATAATTCCATTCGTTTGCTGGACTAGTGTATAATCTGCTGTTTAAATAATTCTTCTTTTCTTCACCTCTCTGCCTCTGCTTTTCGCCTGCTCCTTAACTCCTCCGCACTGGCTGATGTCTGCAGTAACCTTAGCTGAGTAACAACAGTTGCAGCCTTTTTGGTTTTCTCATTGTGGGGAGGAGTAGAAGGTGGCTGTTAGCCCCTTCTGAGTTTTGTCCAGCACATTTGAAGAACAATTCAGGGGGATCCCTGTGTTATTTCTACATCGTAAATATATTTTTGTACACAGGCATTTTATTATATGCTTGTGAATTGTATCTTGCTGTAAAAACATGAATTCCTTTGCTTCTAAGACATCTGAGTTGGTCTGGTAAATTTATTCAGGGGTAATTTCAACCCACCACAGGTATCTAAGAGAAAGCCAATGAAATACTGTTTAAACTTACTAGAGAATGAAACTCTGACACATAAAAAGGACCTTCTAGTATCTATTCTTCTGTGGAACTATCTGTCCTCTCAGGAAATTAATTGATCTACAGTTATAAGCTTACATTGGTCTGGTTTTAAAACCACATACCTTGACAATTCTTGATATTGTGCAACCGTGTGTCTCCTGGTTTATTAAAGCTTGCAGAGACTATACTATCCATTTGTGCTGACTGTTAAAGTTTGCCATGACACCAGAAATCTAATACAGCAGGGGCTCNCCACTTTTCACTGGTTTCCAGGTGGACATTGTGCCCTTGATCACCACTCTCTGCGTGCGACCATCCAACCAATTCCTTATCCAGCAAGTGGTCCATCCAGCAAGTGGTCCACCCATCAAGGCCATGTTTTTCCAGTTTGGAAAGTTTAGCACCAGATTTGGGAGAGTTAGGTAATGGTTGGATTTGATGATCTGAAGGTCTTTCCGAACCAAAATGATTCTGTGATGCTACATGCATACATATATGAAGAGAGAATATCTGTAGAATAATATATGTATAGTAAGATATGTATGATAGATAAGGGTATACTGCAACTCAGTTAGAAGTTGCGGACACCATGGGTGTGACATATACAGGGTATCACTGGGTCAGACCATGAAGTTTGAAGGCACCGCAGGGATCATCGTGTCAGCCTTTCCCAAATGCAAGCAATCAAATACTTGATATTTAATCCACAATGATTCACAAAAGCCTGCTCCAGATGCAGCAGCCCCAGAACCCTTCTGTTTACCTCTAACAAACACACAACCTAAAGTTAGGGACAAAACATCACAGACGATTGCCCTCCACCATAAAGCAACAGGTCCCTGCAATGGGATAACAATCCTCTTTGATCTTAAAAATATTTGTTATTGCAGTCTGTCTCATGCAGCAAAGTTCAAAGTCACTTTGGGGTTATTTTTTGATTGTTTGGTCAATTTTTTTAATACAATCATGGTTAATGCCACTGTGCTGGCTATGTACTGTCTCTTACACGTGACAGATGGAGAGGCATGCAAAGGGTTCTTGTTCATGATCACATATTCAGATAATGATGGTGCTGGGAAGAGGACCCATACATCCTGACTGTCAGTTCCTTGCTTACTTTGTCATCTGCCATTAGGTTCCCTTTGTCACAGTTTACTTCCTTGAAATATGCTTTCATGATATTATTCCTCACCAGTGAGAGACTTTGCTATCATCCAGACAAAAAACATCTGCAGTTGTGCAATTAAGATCTTAATCAGACCTTTGGACCTCTTTTCTGGCATTGGCTAGTTTTAAATGATAATGATCATGATTTATGCTTACACCTCTTAGAATGAAAAATGAGCATGGAGATAAACACACCAGTCAATAAATTGCCTGAAGTGTGTTTATCTCCATGATCTCTAATATGTGTTGGCTTTTTTGTTTTGTTTTCCTGCCGTTGTATTACAGATATCCTAAGCAGTACATTAACCCCTTAGTTCATGTCCATGATCCTCCGATTCCACATTCCTGAAAACCCTCCTTGGAGGTGTTCAGGATCAGGTTGGACGAGGCCTTGAGTGACCTGTACTAGTGGGAGGTGTCCCTGCCTATGGCAGGGGGTTGGAACTAGATGATCCTTGAGGTCCCTTCCCACCTTACCATTCTATGATTACATTAACAATATGGATTTAAAATGATGTCAAGTGAGGCTTTGCCGCTCACAAAAAACAAACAAAAAAACCCCAAAAACAAAAGCAAAAAAACCCCCAAACACACAAAAAAGGGTAAGAAGCCCTGAATTCAAGGAGGTGATCACAGACTCAGACATATGAACAAGAGCTGTTACTCAGTACCTTGAGGGATAAAATTACTATGTCAGCTGGACTACCTGTGTGCATCTGCACTCACTGCTGCTCTGAAGGCAATTTGAGGTAGATTAATTACAAATGAAAGTACACTGCAGTGTTCTGCAACATCTTCAGCCTCACTGCGGTAAGCATAGACATAGCTGGGTTAACTTGTTTCTGACTAGCTCACATGTGTCACAGCATTGCTTTAAAGCAATAAAATATTGATCACCATACCAGAATTTTGTTAAAGGAGCTTTAGATAATGACTTGCTGCCACAAAAGTGAGTGTAACAAGTTTCTGAACAGTGTTTTTTGGTTGTGAAAAATTGCAGTTAGCACTTGAGATTATCGGTTCAGTTGTTTCAGACTATACAGTAAGGGTGGTGAAACACTGGCACAGATTGCCCAGAGAAGTGGTAGAAATCCCATCCCTGGAAACATTCAGGGCCAGGCTGGATGCAGCTCAGAGCAACATGATCTAGTTGAGTATGTCCCTGCTCATTGCAAGGAGTTGGACTACATGACCTTTAAAAGTCCCTTACAACCCAAACTATTACATGATTCTAATTATTTTAGGTCATGTTCTGACATTCCTAATTCTTCTAGAGGATTATGAGTCTATATGGTAAAAGGGCAAAAGAGTGTGAGAAGCTTTTATTGAGAGATGATAATTTATACCTCATAAATGTTGTATTCATTGACTTATTTTCCAGTGTGATTTTTAAATCATGGAATCATAGAATGGTAAGGGTTGGAGGGACCTCTGAAGATTAAGTCCAACCACCCTACCAAAGCAGGATCACCTAGGACAGGTTACACAGGAATTCATCCAGGTGGGTCTTGAAAGTCTCTAGAGCAGGAAACTCCACAATCCCTCTGGGCAGCCTGCTCCAGTGCTCTGGCACCCTTACATTCAAGAAGTTTTTCATCGTGTTGAGGTGGAACTTCCTATGCTCCAGTTCATGTTTGTGGCATGACATTAATTGAAAAGAGACTGCCTCCTTCTTCCTGATACTCACCTTTCGGTTATCTGTAAGCAGTTAATATTATCTCCTCTCAGTCTTCTCTTTTCCACACTTAACAGCCTCAGGTCTCTCAACCTTTCCTCATCAGATGGATGTTACAGTCCCTTAATCATCCTTGTAGCCTTCCACTGGACACTCTCTAGTATATCTCTGTCCCTCTTCAACTAGGGAGTCCAGTACTGGACACAATGTTTGTGATGGTTTGGGAGTTACCTGCCCCCACACACACAATGAAATCCCTCAGACTAGACTTAGCCAGCTGGAAGTTAAGGACCGAAGCTCTATTTACAGCTTAGCAAAATGTACAAGCAGAGATATGCACAATAGACATGAATAGTTACAGAGATATGCAAGTTAAAGGTAATACAGAAACACAATCCCCCTCCCAGAAATCAGAGTCCCCAGGAGGGGCTCCCAACCACCCTTCCACCTTCTTTCCACCCCTCTGCCTTACCCCAGGGTTTGCCTTACATGCAAGGTGAGTTTCGATGATGGGCAAGGGGGATGAGAAGCAGAGTGGTTAGTTGGGTTAGCAGAGAGGAGAAGACACGGCAGCTCCTGGAGAGCAAGACTCTCTTATCTGTGTTTGTGTCCTAGTTTTTATATATCTCAGCAAGGCTATGAGTGCAGCAGACATTACCAGTGTTTGCTTTTCACAACTTACAATCTTATTTTTTTATTTCATTAAAATATTCCAATTAGCCTCAAACCAGCACAATATTAGAGATGCGGTCTCACTAGGGCAGAGTAGAGGGGGAAGAGAATGTTTTGCTTATACATATATAAAGGTGAGGTTTTAAAAATAGCTCTTTTTGAATATGGCAAAATGAGAAAATAATACCAGCTTGTACGAAATCGCAGAATGATGGGGGCTGGAGGGGACCTCTGGAGATCATCTGGGCAAACCCCAGAGCAGGTTTGCCTAGAGCAGGTTGCACAGGATGGCATCCAGGCAGGTTTTGAATGAATCCAGAGACAGAGTCTCCACCACCTCTCTGGGCAGCTTATTGCAGTGCTCTACCACACTTCTAAAGAAATTCCTCCTCACGTTTACATAGAATTTCCTATGTTCTAGTTTGTATCTGTTACCTGTTGTCCTGTCCGTGGGCAGCCCTGAAGAAAGACTGGCCCCATCCTCCTGACAACCACTCTAAGTATTTATAAGCACTGATAAGATTGCCCTCTCAGTCTTCTCGAGGCTAGAAAGCCCAAAGTCCCTCCATCTTTCTCCTTAAGACAGAAGTTCTAGTCCCCTAATCATCTTTGTAGCCTTTTGCTGTACCCTCTCAAGCAGTTCCTTGTCCCTCTTGAACTAGAGAGCCCACAACAGCAGCGACCATTATGAAAACTCCTACAGAGCCAAGTAAACCTGGATATGATGACAGAAATTACAATGACGAGGCCTGCGTTCCTGCATTTCTTTACCCTTCTCTGCAACCAGGCAGTTGTCATCCTTTAATTTTTTGAATCTCATTCCTGGAAGACAAGCTTTCTTAATGTTAGGTGGAGCATTTTCCAACTGCTGTATTTATGTATTCTTTACACTCACCCCTATCCCTAAGGATATCCTCCTCTGCAGGCAAGTCTCCAGCTGGAACTGTAGTAAAAGAAGACTGGAAGAATTCATCTGCAAAAGATTTTGCAGGCCCTTAGAGAAACTGGTGTCAGTATGGTCAACGCCCTTTAGAAATCCACTCTAACTCATCTGGCCTCTGTTTAACTGTCTTAGAATTGCAATTAACAATCAGCAGCTATCAAGTGAAACTGCAAACACAGCCTCCCAGTAAAATCATTCCTGCAGTGCTGCATCCAAAAGCTGCTTTCTTTAAACTTTTTGGCAAAAGGAAAATGCCAGCATGAAATTTCCAAGTGACAACCAGTTCACAGAGGGCAGCAGCCTCCTACTGACCTTCACTGTTCATCTAGTTAGCATGACAGAGCTTTTCAGAGGTGTATTGATAAGATAGTGGGCTGATAAGGAAAGTAAACAGCTGACAGTGAGAAGCAGCTGGAAAGGTCAGCAGTGCGGTTGAATAGGTACAGATGTACTCAGTTGCTGGCACACTCTGGTACCTGGAGCACAGCTCTCAATCTCGCTGCCATTTTAAAACTTGTGTGTAAAGTCAGCATAAATGTTTTGCAGAGTCCTATGCAATGGTAGAAGAAAAAGCCAAAAGTGACAGGCTTAGCATAAAAGCATGGTGTTCACGTAAGTAAAGCAGGAACATTCACTACCTTCCACGTTGAGTGCTCTTCTTTTGGCAATACAGAAACATTCAAAAATATTGTCTTTCCATCGAGTTCTCAAAAGAACTCTATAATCTCCAAGATTATCTTCCAAAAAGCCTTTGAGTCTGATTTTAGAAAACTTTGAGTCTCTTATGCCTCTTAAAAATCATAGAATTATAAAATTGTTTCAGTTGGAAAAGACCTCTAAGATCATCAAGTCCAACCCTTATCCAACAACACGATGGCCATTAAACCATGTCCCAGAGTGCTGTGTCTGTGTGGTTTTTGAACACCTCCAGGGATGGCGACTGTGGGACAAAATCAGGACAAACATTTTAAGTCAGTGGGCCTTGATTTTTGACTGATACAGATCATTGTAGCTCTTTTTTTTAACACCACTTTTTTCTTATTGATGCCATAAAAAGTTTGCTGTCTTGTATCACTGACTTGATAACTTTATTCTAAATACAGATTTTCCTTGAGTGCTTGTAATTGTAAATACATATTTATTAAAGGGAAGGAAATAGGAAATTAACACTTTAACAGGCTGTTTAATAGAAATGCAGGAAAGCTTGCACTGTTAAAAGCCAATAAATCTCAGTAGTTTGATGAGAAATCTCTCTCAGAGGCTCTGCTGTGAGTATATAACACAGTTTGGGTAATATACTTTATGTCATGGAGTCTGCATGTATGAGCCAACTGCAGGAAGGAATTTTAATCAATGTGTTCACTCTCCAATCAGAACTGCTGCCCATCATTAAAAGCTGTGGTCTTGCCAAGCTCCAGCTGAAGCTCCAGACTTTGCACTGAACTGCTGGATTCTGGGCAGACCTTCACTTCTGCTGACTCTGCTCTGAGAAATTAACTTCTGGCAAAGGAGGTGGACAGCTGGCGCTGCTGAGATGCTGTAAAATTCTGCAGTGTAAGGGAGAGGTTTTTTAAGGGAGGGAGAGAAGACAGCAATCATAACAGTACCAGACAGAAATGCATTTGGGTTTTGTTTAGTTCGGTTTGGTTTTTTTTTTTTGCAAATAGACATTCTTTAGCTCACAGTGGGGAATTTTGACATTGCAGAGGGGATGATTGAATTAGTAGGCAAAGTAAGAACAATCTCTACTTGTAGCCATAACGTGAAGAAGCTGTCAGCACATCCACACAGGCTATTGGGTCCATGCAAACATCTAGGAGGCTTCCAGAAGCCTTTTTAACCCATGGAAAATGCCACACGTGAAGGCTTTATGAACTGCCATCTGCTGCTTGGGAAATACAACATTGTAATGGTGAACTGTGTAAAATGGCTAATTTATGCCATAATCAATCTTAAACAATGAACTGATTTGTGTTACTTCTAGAATAAGAGAGAAGGACAGAGCAAGCCAAAGGTTCATCCCTAGAGAGCTCAGACTTAACACCTATTGACATGTGCAGTGCTGATGAATAAGTTCATTCTTGGGGACTCAGTGGAGGCAATTCATCCCCAATACAGAGAGGTCTGCAAGGAGCAAAGACTGCAGTGAGCTGTTCTTAAATGTGGAGACACTCTTGCAGAATATTAAAAAGCAAGTTGATATAAAAGTAACTTCATGTCCAAAACTCGTATCAAAATTGATGTAAAACTATATGTCTGTATCCCAACATCACTATGGACAGCAGTGAAAGGAACAGTGGAGGAGAAAAGTAGAGAGATATGCCAAGTTCAAAATGCACACACAAATTATAGATCATCTCTAAAATCTGAAGACCTAAGATCAAAAAGTTTCCACAGGACGAATCATGCAGCTAGCAGCAGTATGGGGATTTGTCCATACTATGCAGCTTTAAAGCTGGAGGACAGCAGATTTAGACTGGATGTTAAGAAGAAACTCTTTACAGTGAGCATGATGAGACACTGGAACAGATTGCCTGGGGAGGTTGTGAATGCTCCCTCCCTGGAGGTGTTCAAGGCCAGGTTGGCCAGGACCTTTAGCAACCTGGTTTAGTGGAAGGTGTCCTTGCCCATAGCAGGAGAGGTGAAACTAGATGATCTTTAAAGTCCCTTCCAACCCAAACTATCCAATGATTCTATGATATTTCCCTGAAGTAGAGATGTGAATGTCAACACAATCATGAACAACTCTCCAAGTACCCGCCTGGCTTGTGACATCCGATTAGCAGAATATGTAAGGGTTCAGAGCAGTGAGCAACCGAGGCTTAGTGGAACAAATTCTCCAAGATTGTGTAACAGAAGAAAATGAAAGAAGAACCTTGTGAAGCCCATAACCACCTAAGTGCTCTTAAGACATCAGTGTTGCTAAACCACTGAAAACAGAATGGCTAATCTAAACTAGGCAAACAGAGTCTAATCTTGAGCAGAGAAAGATGTCTCCAAAGGGCACTTTCTCCCATCCTAAGCCAAGAGTTCAAAGGGTGTTTAATCACCAGCTGGGAAGTGCCTGCCACCTCTCATCCTAAAGTGTGGAGGTGTGTCGTTGAGCTGCCATCTAATGTTTAAACAACCAACACTGATTAGGATTAATCCTTAGAAACCACTTGTGACAAGCCTGGTTTGCATGCCTGTAGTTTAGAAACTGCGATACAGCAAAGATTGCTTTCCTCTTGCTGAAGCTGGCTGCCTCCTCCACTGTGTCTTCACATCGTCGGTATTCTTTGGGAAAAGCTAAGCTTTCTTTGCAGCCAGAGAAGGGTTCCAGCTGACAGCTAACTCCTGGTGCAATGTTGTTATCTCTAGCAGTGAAATCTTGATAATTGAGGGATTAAATCTGAAAAAGAATGAAGTCCACGTGTGTGTGCTAGAAGGAGGGGTGGAAAGGAAGACAAAATACAGAAGCAAAATTCCTTTGGAGTACTGAATGCGCTGGGAGCTCCTGTGGCATGACAGTCTGCGTAACAACAGCTGTTAACTGAAGTGCAGAAGTACCCTCACAGCCTGCCAGGCTTCTCCCTTGTTCCAGTACAAGCAGATACAAGAGATATTCCCCTTCCCACTCACATTTTCTAAAACTTGGATGCTTATTGACACACACTCAGCTGCATCTCAGAGCCTGTGTGAGTCACTGAGCTAGGGTTTATTACTCACTGCTGAGCAATAGCTATGGAATTAGGAGCTCTGGGGTTCGTGTGTTGGTGGTCAGTATATACACAGTGCAGATTTGCCTGGGAACCCTTCAAATCATCCCTCTTGTATTTATTTATTTATTTAGTTCCCAGCAGGGTTCAGGGACAGGGTGTTCCTGCTTTCTGGGTTATTTTGTTACCCCTGGGTGAAGAAGCAGACGAACTGTGCAAGAAAATGGATTTTATTCATTGTGGGAAAGTGAGTGTGTACAGGGGGAAAAAATGTGTTCCACATTCTCTCCACATTTAAGACTCATGTGGAGATAAACCAAAAATACCCATGAAAGGGCTTTGGTTTTTGCACTTAGCTTCCACAGGAGATTCCCAGAGTTGTTTGTTTGAAATAAACAACATAAAAGGAGACCCTCTGCCCACTCTCTGATGTGAAGTAATTAATGGTTGGGTCAGCATTTCCACTCTTAATTCTGCTTTTCATTTGGTTTGTTTTAAAAATTTGCTCCAGACATGAACTGAACATGTAATAATACTTTGCATTTAGAAAAGTCTTTCATATAAGCAGCACAAAGTACTTTGAAATATTAGTCTTTTTTTTTTTTTTCCCAAGAGAAAATGAGGCATTCAGAGTCAAACAACCTGGTGACAATTTCTCTGTTGATATGATATAACATCAGATTTTTGTCCATTAGTTCTGATAATCACTTGAACCCATCACTGTTTCCATGTCCTACTTAATGGGGTGCTTATTTTTCATACCATAAAGAAATTTGAAACAATCATTTAACTAAAAAAAAAACCACCCTCTGTGTAGCTAGATGCAGCTTTATATGAGATAATAGTAACAAAGAATAGATGATTTAATAAAGATCTCATGGTGTGTATAATCATCCTGAATTATTGCAACAGACGTCATTAATGACATGCTGGGAGTCACCCGCTGCTGATCTGCAGCCAACTTAGGTGCTGAGCATCGAATGTTAACAGTACAGAATGTCTGCACTACAGCAAAATTAAAACAGATAGAATGCAGATGGGAGGAGGAACTGTGAATTGTACTTACCTGGGTCTCATTGAGTCTGAATGGGGTTTCATCTGGGTAATTAAGGTGTAAATCTAATTTATACCTTAAGTTTCCAAACTCTAAGATAAGAATGCTTGTCCAGTATAGGCTGAGTTTCCTGTAGTCACTGGAAAGCTGGACGCTCTTGAAGGCTGTCAGTGGGAAAGCCCTTTGAAGTTTAGGCACCCAACTTAGGTTTCCAAAGACATTTGCCTCTTCCCATTGATCACACAGACCATGTGGGTTTCATGGTCTTTAAGATTGTTCCTTAGTACAATTCGGGATACTGCGTAGGTGCTTCCATTGGAATGCATCCAGATTGGATGCACATGTCTTCCTGATCTGCAAAAATAGCAGTGGAATATACATCATCCAAGTGTTCTCCCCTGCCCCCAACATCATTTCAGCACTTGCTGCAGCATTTAGAGATTCTCACCCCACAGTTTGGAGCTGATCTCCTCAGTGAGATTCATAGAATCATAGAATGGCTTAGGCTGAAAAGGACTTTAGCCATCATCTACTCCAACCTCCCTGACATGGGCAGGGACACCTCTCAGCTAGACTCCACCACCAAAGGCTTCATCCAACCTGGCCTTGAACAGCCGCAGGGAGGAGGCATCCACAACCTCCCTGGGCAGCCTGTTCCAGAGTCCCACCACCTTCCTACTGAAGAACTTATTCCTAAGATCCAGTCTGAACCTACTTTCCCTCAGCTTAAAGCCATTTCCTTTTATATCACTAGACACCCTTAGGTAAAGTCCTCTCCTGCTTTCCTGTAGGATCCCTTCAGGTATTAGAAGGCAACTATAAGATCCCCCCAGAGTCTTCTCTTTTCTAGACTGAACACCCCCAGCTCCCTCAGCCTATCATCATAGCAGAGGTGCTCCAGTCCTTGGATCATCTTTGTGGCCCTCCTCTGTATTCACTCCAAGAGCTGTGTCCTTATGATGGGGACACCAGAACTGGATGCAGTATTTGAGGTGGGGTCTCACAAGAACAAAGTAAAGAGGAGGAATCACCTTGATCTGCTGGCCATACTCCTCTTGATACAACCCAGAATATGATTTGCCTTCTGGGCTGCATGAGTGCACTGCAGGCTCTTTTGGAGCTGTGTGCAAGATCATGACACAATACAGCCAAATCACAGGTGAAAATCTTGTTTCTAGAGGGCAAAGAAATGAGTGTGTAAGTCTCTATTTTTTGCCCTTGGTGACTCTACTCAGGTAGGATGCTGCTCAGCTGCTAGGGTGCTTTGCAGTGCAGAGGGAAGGTTTCTCTGCATGGTTGGATGTTTGGCCTAAGGCTGTGAGTGCACTGCGTATTACAGGAATGACCTCTGAAGAACAAAGTCAGTCCCTGCCCCCTTCCAACCTTGCCACTTGATTTATGAAGGATTGCAGAAAGTAGTGTAACAAACAATCAGAAGAAGAAAAAGAAATTTTATAGGAAAATACAGGGTTACATAGCTCTAATAAATGCACAATCAAGTGGTTTCAAGTTCAGTAATTGCAAAAGAGTAAATTATGTGAAGTGGGCATAAAATCAATGGAAGTGAGATAAGATGCCTCTCTTGACCATCTGTCCAGCTGGAAGCAGTTGGCATTTCCCTGTATGCATTATGGAACAGCATGGCAAGAAAAGCAGTGACAGGTGTGTGAAAAGCTAACATATTTTGAAAGAGCTGAAGCTGGGCTATTAAGGTCCTAATCATCTTCTGAGTCCCCAAATTAAAAACAAAACAAACAAAAAAGAACCAATGTGGACAGCAGCGCTCTGACATTCTACTTGGTTTTTGACTTGAGTTATGCCACCAATATCCCATTTTGGAACAAGGTGATCCAACAGAAATGAGAGCCTTGGAAAGAAGACCATGGTAGACTTCATCGGTGGCACTGCAGAGAGAAACATGAAGGGAGGGAGGTAGGTCCCCATTAGTCCTGTTCATGTCTCTTTTGAACATATATTCTTCAATCAGTTGTAATAATGAAATATCAGTAGTCAAGGACCACCATATCTGCTCCTCTCACGGTCTGATCTCCAATGCAGAGATGAGTTACCAGTGTTCTACACTTCATGACATAATAAGACCAAGAAGTATTAATATTTCGGTAAGTTTGCTTTCAGAGAAATAAATTTAAACTTTGTATTACATGCTGTCCAAATCCACCAAAGATCAGAATGTAAATGTGCATATATGGTGGTTCCCTGACCTTTATTAGAAGAAAATGCATTTAGGCTTTAATTCTGATGAGACAGGAATAAGGAATGTACATGGCTGCTAATAATCTACACAGCACAGGATGTACTGGGAAGATTGTAGAGTCATACATTACTCGACTGACTTTGAAGGGGAGTGACAGTCCTGCTTTACAGTATATTGATCACTGAAGCAGCTGCCAAAAAAAACCCCATCGGTGAAATATTCAATATACATTCAATTTGACCCTTATTCAAAGTTTCCAGGATTTGTAATTAAACAACCCGAGGCATGAAATGGTCCTGTTTGCATCAGCTGTGTATTCCTCCCCAAAAAGCTCTCTGTAATTATGGCGTCAGAACACTTCTCGTTATCAACCTGCCCCTTTCAGTAGGAGATCTGCACCACAACTGGAGAGTGACTTTTCTAGGATCACATGGGAAGGCCATGTCAAAACCGAGGAGTTTCACCTCTCCAGCCTCATGCCCTAAGAGCAAGGCCATCTTTCCAATTTGGATTTTCAGTAGGGTTTTGGGTGTAATCATATTTTCCTTTGAGCTGTTACAACACTGAATGCCACAAGTCTTCTAACTGCAAGTGCAGCAGATTCGAATAGAAATAATCCTCCTGGCACTGCTCCAGAGAGTGTGAAGCTGCAGACAGTAACTCACAGAAGGTGACTCACAGTATAGTACTGAAAGCAACAGCAGCAAAGGGACTGATGTAGGGATTGTAGCAGGAAGGTATGGTCCTGCTGCGTGCTGAGTTTAGAGTTTGTTTTGTGTGCAGTCTTGTGATGTTGCATCTTTTATTTTGGTTTTGTTTGGATTAATCTAGGGACATTGTTGGTGGTATAAAATCCTTTTAACAGATTGCTTAGGGCATGGCCCACTGTGATCAAGGGCAGCACGTTCAGTCCCTGTCGTTAAACAGTGCTGCCTTTAATCCCCAGAGCTGAGTGACATGCTGCATTTTACTATGTGGAAAATGCACCTGGCAGGGCTCAGATATGGGTTGTGAGAAAGCACTTTTTACAGGCACGCATGCAACAATATAAAGCTGTTCTGAGCAAGGTCAGAATAATTCATAATATATATTTTGGCTCAGCTTGAAGATCATCTGCAAAACCTACATACAGAAAATTGCAGACAAGACTAATAAAAAATTTAATGAGCCTTGATCAGCAGGAATAGTTTATTATGATTTGGTTTAATAGTCTTTTCAGATACTCTTTCCTCATGCCAGTAAATATAGGTGATTACCTGCCTGTGAACCTTTTTTTAGCTCACCATGAATCACAGCTGAGAAAAGACATTATATGGAAACTTTGTGTAGACATTCAGTGGGTTGAGGGATCAAAGCAAGACCTGATATTTTATGTCCCAACCCAGAATAATTACATCAGTGTCACTTCTCTATGTCAAAAGGTGATTTCAGAATACTGCCTTGTTTATAACAACTACTGCTTTTTAAGGGTAATGCCAGAAGATTAGATGCCTTTGGATTGTCTTACCTATTATTCAAGGTTATTTTGTTTGTCTGATAAAAATCCTACTTGAATATTTGACATGCGTGCTGGGGAGGACAATAACAGGATATGGTCACATCAACAACTGGCCGAGAAGTTCACCAGCAGTGAACTTCTAACACTGCAGCTCTTTGGTGGTACCAGCCCTTTGCACGCTTTGTCCTCAGTCACCGAGGAGGAGCTCCCTGCAATCAGGCCACATTTCCCATGGAGTGTGCTCCAGCAGTTACCAGGATGTGACCATTGCTCTGTGAACCAACTAACCCCTCAAAAACATGGTCACAGGCCTAAGCCCAAGACACTTACAGTTGCAACACACAGTATCAGGAACTCTTTAGCATCAGATAAAGAATGCTTTTGTGATAAGGAAGATTTTGGATGCTAACAGAGGGTGAGAGCGCTCATTTTGCCAGTGAATGGGTTTTGAGACAAATTGTGAAGGAAGAGAAGAGAGGATTCTCAGAGTGCAGAAAGCCTGAAGTGCTACAATTCTTTTTCCCCTTAAATAACAAACAAAACTGTGAGCACAGAGTCTGTCCACCCCAAGTCTCTGCAGTACTGGAGGGAGATGATGAGTGATTAAAACCAGCTTAACTATTGCTTTAAGTCTTCATCTTGTGGCAATCCCACTGTCTCTGTAACTTCCTTTAACAGGAAATTTTCCCTCTGCTGTCTGAATGCTGGACAGATTTTTTTTTTTTAATTGTATGTCAAAAACTTACTTTGAAATGAGTTTGTCAGACTGTCCTGAGTGATGCTGCACCTACCAAACTAACCTGCAAACGCCAAGAGCTACCATAAACCATTAAACAAATCACCCCACCTATAGGACACAGTTCATAGTGCACAGGCATCCCCCGGGGCACAATCATTTCCCGTTCCAGGTACCCAGCCAAGCCCATGGCTGCAGCAGGCAGGTGTGACAGGCTCTCTTCCATCACCAGTTTTAGCAGTCTTCCAAAGCTGGAGCTGGGAAGCAGCCTTTGAAGAAGTGCCAAAAAAGGAAAAGTGTCCTAATTATCCTAAAGGGCAAGTCTGCACCTCTGAATGAACATGTATGGAGCCTATCAGGACTAGTGCACAGGTAAAACAGTGTGTAGGACACCTAGGAGGCTTCCTGCTGAAAACCTCAACAATTCGAACCCCTCGTCTGCAAGATATGGAGGCAGGAACACACATGAAATAGATGTAAATTGTGTTGTTCTTCCTCCACACAGCACTGACTCATTCCTTCCATTTTGACAGGCTTTATCTGGAAAATCATGGCTGGATGGTGGCTGTGTATTGCCTACAGTCCTGGCAGAGATACAGCAAGACAGATCACACCTTCTTTTATAGGTGTAAAAAGGCCAACGGTGAGAGACGATGAAGATGGAAGAAGGTATTTTTGTTTACTCACAAAGCTGTTTGAGAAATAGGTACTGCCCCCCAACCTTTAGTCTGGGTTAATCACTGGGACAGGTTCTTAACTCACCTACCTGAAGACAAAAACGTGTGGTTATATAAATAATCTGGCATTGGCTCCATGAGCCCAGTGTGCACTGAATTGTTTTGCTCCTGTGAGAGGAGTGCCTGTCATCTAGGATAGCCCGAAGGTTTCTTTGAGACTCCCATACAAAGTTCACAGGGGAATAGTTCTTCAAAGCAGAGCCACATCCTCTTAATGGGTCTCTACACAGAACAGGGAGGGGTGCTGGGAAGGTTTACAAGTGCAGGAGCAGTAACTGAAGGATGTGCTAACACTCCTGCTGACAGGAGAAGGGAGGAAGGTCCCAAGCGAATTGAAAGAGTGATCCTCAGCCACCAAAAAGTTTTGCTGCTGTCCTGTTTTGAGGACAACATAGCTCAAACACCTGAGTTAAGCCTTGCATTTAAACTCTGTGCTGTAAATATGCTGCAAACTCCTCTGAAATTTTGTGGGTTACAAAGTGAGACAGCAGCATGTGGGTGAAGGATGCTCTTCCTTCTCTTTACACAGCAACTCAGCCGTGCCCATGTAGGAAGCTGGAGCAGAGCTGAGCTTTGCACATGGGTCTCTGGTGTCCCAGTACCACTCTAAACCCCAGGCACCCTTGTTTGCTGATTGCAGGTGATACGACCCCCAGCCAACCTTGTTTTCTGGTTTCAGACAATACACTTTTCTCATTCACTGGACAAAGCCTGGATGCAATAAATATCTGAAAGGCAGGGACACTAGACTAGTTTTATCTCACATAATGAAGGAAAAAATAAGGACAAACGTCTCTCATAGAAATCCACAGAGCTATGGATGTTTATAAGAAAATAAAGCTAACCCCAAACCTGAACACACTCAGTTCCAGCTCCCTCTGGAGTGTGCAGCAATGTGTTCACCTTTACCCGCAGGGAAGGGATGGGAGAGCAAATTCCAAATGCCAGATGTTGTATACATTGCATAATGTATTACTGGAAGATAGCATAGAGATGAATGAATAGATTAATGGTGAATAAGACAAAATAAGTAATAATAAGATGCACAAATGCAGAACAGAGCAAATGGCTCTCGTACAGAAAGCATTACTTGGCTGAGAAACTGTTACCTATAAAGCAGAAGAAACTCCATCTCTTGTCAGAGTTTCAGCTAGAGTAGAGCTCTTACTTATTCCCTTAAAGATTTTCCTAATGTTAGATATGAATTAAGAATTTTTTTTAAATCAATAATCTGTATTGAAATAGTGACTGCTCCACTGCTTCCAAACACTGGAACTCGCTGTATATCAGGCCTATGATTAATGTTCTGATATATAGCTACATAGATTGGACTGGGCCACCAGCTCCTACCAAATGGAACCTGGACTCTGAGTCATGCAGTCCTATGAATTCAACAGCGATCAGTGACTCTCCTTTACTTCAGTGTCTGCTTTATCTGCTCTGTAGAGCTCTGAGCCACATGTTCATTCATGCAGTGAAGTTTTAAGTAACTATAGCTTGCAGGCAATAGCTGTTTAAGAGGTGAACTTCTAAGAGAATTCAGGATAAAAGAACCAGCAGGTACTAAGCTCACATTTGAGCAGATAGTTTCCTGGGTTAGTACGCCACTTACTTGTAAGGAGCAAGGTCCATTGCATGCTTTAAACTCACAGATTAAAACAACTTGATTCAGCACAGACTATCTTTTGACAGAACCATTTAAAGTCACCAGTTCTTTTCCTCACCTCTACTTTTCTTCAGGACCTGCCATTTCCTGGCACCAACATGAGTACCTGAATACAGCAGGAAAAATGAACACTGCATCCGAGCCTATTTCCTAGAGAAATGTGTGAGATACTGTGGTGGGTTGAGGAAGAGGGGTTGGTGACAGATAGCAGGAAGAAGGCATGGAGAGGACAAAGACTAGACTACCACAGTTTTGGTTTTGGCACTGATAGTCTATTGTCAGCTATTTCCCCAAATATTCCATGGCCTTTCTTTATGACACACACCAAGCAACTTACTGAAGTAATTTTCTTCTTCTTTGAACTCTGTATTAATAAGAAATATGAATATTACAAAACTGCCTTGAGAACAAGAGAGAGAATTGAGTTTCATACCTATAGCTACACTTCTTTTTTTGTTTGTTTATTTAATTCAAGTCCAAATCACAAGGTATCCTTCGTGTATGCCATGCAAACAAATCATAAACCTCTTAAGTAGAGGACGAGTTGGGAACTGTGAAACTTTTCTCTTTATAGTCTGTGCTCTAAGTATGTTAGAAACCTCTCTTTTTGTGCTCCAGGCAGATCTTCGAGTTTAGCTAAGCCATTCCAGAAGACATTTTCTAGCATTCCTGTACCCTGTGTGATACCCTCCATGCCAGCATAACCAAGTGAGCTGCCGTTTACATTGCTGGTGTACTGCAAGATCATTCACCGGCTCTGTTAGGAAAGGACCAGGAAAACTGGCTACTGAGCCAGGAACATCTTGAAGAGCTTATATTACATGTGACTATGTGGGGTCATCCAAAACACATCCCTTAGGGTTCTTAGCTAGTAAGGGAGATTTTGAACATGAGGACAGAAGTTTTCAAGCCCTTTGCAACACTCTCTTGGAAAAACTGCTAGACTCAGAGGCTCAGCCTGGTTTAAGCAAAGTACATTCAGTTCATTGGGATAATTTTCTGCTATACTTCTCTACTGCTCTAGCATTCGAGAATCACAGAGCCTGTTTTCACAGTATCACAGTATCACAGTATAGCAAGGTTGGAAGAGACCTCAAAGATCATCAGCACCAGCCGAAATTGTCCAGAGGTCACTCGGTTTTTATTAAACCATTTCAACACCAAGTCTCATTCCATATAAATCAACCAAGTGTCACCAGGCCTTATTAAACATGTTAATTCAGGTAATTTAAATAATCCTTGCACTGTCCCCAATTTTAGGGAAGCACCAAAGGCCCAGGATGCCCAGTTGTCCCTACTCATCCTTCTCACGGCCGAATCGAGCCTTGAGTTTGCACAGCATGATCTGGTGTGGAAAAGGCTCTACCACTCTGTTTTCTGCTTGTACACAGTTTGATTCTTGCCTATGAAAAAAAAAAAAAACAAACCAACAAACAGTTTTGTTGGATACAAAAGTAAATGTGGCTAAATCCAATCGAAGACATATAAACTTTACACACACAAACACAGACACAGATGTTTGGCATGTGTACATGTAAATAGTGCATCTGAGGCGTATGTATGCTTAAATTGTGTTTTGTGTACCCTTGAATGAACTTTCCCTCAGAGCAAAAGTGTACATTTGTACTCATTTTTTTTTCCCATAAAAATATTTTAATTATTTAAGTCCCGTAATCCCAAGAGCTCTGGATGCATATTTTAGTTGTTTGTCAGAAGAACAATCTGGCGGGAAAAATGACCATCCTTTCAGCCAGAATGAGTTTGCACAAGGCTTAATGTTAAAGTGAAGTAGAAGAGTTTGTCATTATAGTGAAATAAGGCTTTAAAAAAATTATTTGTGAAGCCTTTAAACCAGCAGTGGTAAATTAAGATTTCTGCTATCTGAAATGCTTTAAAAGGAACTGGGTCTCCAGTTCCTATCAAAGGCAGCATTAATCTTTCAATTGATTTCAGTGGTGCTTAGATTTTACACAGAGATACAGCTTTTAGTTTTTCCACCTTTTGGCTTTCTGGAGACTTGAATTATTACCATTTTACCAGCAACTCTTTGGGAAAGAGCTATGTACCTACCATACACTGACCAAACTCTCCTTCAGGGGTAAATTAATAAAACAGTCAGATAGTTTTTCCTAACTCATCTTCATCAATTACTGAAACAAAGAACTGATTTTTATCCAGAGGGCTGCAGACAACATTGCACACCTGCCTGTCATGTTACTCTATCAGAGCAAGATAGGGACGTACCTTTCTGGCTTCATATTTCTTCTACTAGGAGCATCCAGGTCCTTTGTCAGGGCCTGACTGTGAATACAGCAGAGGAAGCCAGTGGAATTGCCTGTATGTATGACATTGCATGTGCTTGGACTTGCACTGATTCCAGGAGGCAAAATTCACTCAAATCTCTTAGGAATAAGACTAGGATGGACCTCATGACTCTTCCAGGTGTACCTCTCTCTACATCTTTGTTGAGAGCTCTTGCAGAGGGATCTGCTGGAGAGGGCAGACTGTTTCAGTCAGACGTGGTTAAAAGAACCTCCACTACTCATCTCTATATGAAGATAGTGTCATCAACTATCCGATTATTTTTCAAACTCCTTATTTTTCACTCTTTGTTAATGATTTTCCCAAAAGCAACACTGTTTTCTTCTAGAATTACTCAGCTGATGCCCACTTAATTGCCTTTTGTCCTTTTCACCTCGGCATGAACTCAGATAGGAGGAGTGATTTACCTCAATGGGAAAGTTCTTGCAGTTTTCTGTTAAATATTTACTTATGCCTTTTATGGTTTGCCTTGCCCTTGGTATTCCCAAGCCCTTTGAGACATCAATATCAATTCCCACTGACTCTATAGACACTTCTCTCCTCAAGCAGGGTTACTCAATGTCCTGGATACATTTTCTACTACTTAACTTGATTGGAAGTATTTTCATATTTGTGCTACAAAGGCCAGCAGAGACTTTGTGGACAATTTCTTCCTGTTCTTAGAAAAGTGGATGCAAGAGTTGTTAGAATGCAGACATTTCAAACTGGGTTCAGACTGGGTTGCAGGACCAGTCTGGAGCATTCAGCTATATCAATCAGAGTGAGAAATTACTGAACAAAGGACCTAGGCCTCCTTACGCTCATCTACGCACATTTACTCCATGCCAGCAAATGAAGACCAGGAGGTACCTTGAAGCCTCTTGTCTTCTCATAAGAGAAACAACAGAAAAGGCAGAGAAACTAGAGGGGCACTCTGGGCTTGAAATACAAGAAAAGTGGGCTCACATTCAAGATAAAGTATGGCTGTGGCTCAGCACTGAAAACACTACCCCTCACAGTCTTGTAGCAGCAGGCAAGTCACCTAAACTGTCCGTTTTCTGAACAGGAAGCATGTTAAGGCTGTGAAAAGAAAGAAGATGCTATGACGAAAGGGTAATTTTCACAGCCCTGTGGTTAAGTGGAACGCCCTTGACACCCATGATGTCCCTACTCAGAGGCTTCCTCACAGCAGGGAGTTGCTCTCCAGCTGCTGTTAACTTTGGTGACTGCTCCAAGTACCAGCCTATGTGTAATTAAGCAAACAGTCTTTCTTCAGCTCTCTTACTTCCTCTGCATTACATTAAATAAATAAATATTTTTAAGGTCAGACAGAATTGTTTGAATCATCTTTCAGTGCAATAGGTTGTACAAAGTGGGAGTAGATGCCAAGGGCTGGAGTGACAGCCTGGTGAGGATGCCACACCTCTGAAATGTGTATTAATTCAGACAAACTTTAAACAGGACCTTCTCTCCTGCCCCAACTGAGTGATGCTAAGGTGTTCATGTAAGGTGCAGCACTTTAAACAGAGGCATTTCTCAAGTGTCCTGTCCTGGATGGTTTTTCTGCCAGACCAAGCAGGTAAATGCACTCTGAGGCCTGGGCCTATCCTGAGAGTCCCACCAGAACTCCATCTTTAATAAAGGTCCCTAACAATGAGGTGGTGGCAGAATGTAGGAAGCTGTATCCAGACACTAAAATATTTCTCCTTAAGTATTAGAATCATAGAATCACAGAACCAGTCAGGACTGGAAGGGACCACAAGGATCATCCAGTTCCAACCCCCCCTGCCATGGGCAGGGACANGTGATACTGTGATACCTCCAGGGATGGGGCCTCAACCACCTCCCCAGGCAACTCATGCCAGGCTCTCACCACTCTCATGCTGAAGAACCTCCTCCTCACCTCCAGTCTGAATCTCCCCACCTCCAGCTTTGCTCCATTCCCCCTAGTCCTGTCACTACCTGAGAGCCTCAAAAGTCCCTTCCCAGCTTTTTTGTAGCCCACTTCAGATCCTGGAAGCCAACAAGAAGGTCACCTGGGAGCCTTCTCTTCTCCAGACTGAACATGAGCTGGAATTCAGTGGGAACTTACAGCTCAGTCAGCATTCTGCCAGTCTTTGTCTCCTCAGAATGATTTAGCCTTACCTCACTGCTCACAGGGAAAAGTAATGCCCACTCTTTCTGGAATGCAATATGCACAGTTTCTGCTTGTGCCTTATCTAGAACTGAGATTTATATGACAAACATATAAAACTGAAACAAGCCAGAAATATTGCAGAATTGTCTCTAGGATGTATGTGAAGTAAACCATTTCTACCAAACTCAGCCACGCATGTTTTTATTTCAGTGTTTGATTTTACAAATCATGGTGACATTAGTTTGCCTTTTTGCCTTTTACTGACCGACCAATCAATCCACTGACCCTTCCATATCCTTCTGCCCAGTCTGTACCCACAGATTTCTGGTTCAGTGGCCTTCAGCAGCTGAATCAAGAGGGAATAAAGAGTGGTGACAAGAAGCAGAGTTCTCAAGTTGATCCTTTCCAGCATCCAAATTCTCCACGCAAGTGGCACACAGGACCAAAGAGGTATTGTTTGCCTCTGTGACAATATCTGTGTGCTGTCACTGGAAAGACCTACTGAAGACCTCTTTAGGGTGGTGGCTGGCCTGGGCAATCTAAACCCTCCCATTCGGTTACTCATGCAACAGCACCTCAGGTTAGAAACTATTTGTGTTTATCTTGAAGATCACTGATCAAATTCAAGCCAAGCTGTCGTGAACAAGCCTTGAATATGCCCACAGGCATAGAAAGGTATTTGGGAGGGACAGTGCTAAGCCTTCTTTGTGCATGTTTAATCCTGGGTTGCTGATCAGTTTTGGGAAGTGTGGCGAAAACCTCATGCCACAGTCTGCTTTGACAGGGCACCAAGCCCTTTGTGGAAATGCTTTGTTCTGCCCCGAAGGGGATCAGGCTACTATCTACATATTATGGCCTTTCTTCAGAAGGTACCCAGTGATGCTTTTCACAGTTTATTTAATTGTTCCATGGAACTTGTTATTGAAAATTCCACTGGCTACATCTGTACTGCTAAATGCAACAGACTGGTGACTGGGGGCTGGCATGAAGCCAGAGGGCGTTATGATTCATATCCACATGACTAAATTCTTTTTCCCTAAAAGCAGGGTGGCCACACCCAGCTGCCTATTGGGAATAGTCCCAAGAATGTGCTGTTCTCTATGCTGTGCTCAGGTATTGTCTGCTAGCTGATGCTAATCCATGTCCAGGGACCATGAAAAAATACAGACAACCATGTGCCCATGGTAAAGCTGGTGTGGTGGCCCAGATTAATCTATCAGTCTAGACACAGTCATCAATGTCGAAAGTTTAGCAGGACTCTTGAAGGGGCCAGTGCATTTATATGGCTAACAACAGTACCCAGAGGAACAGGAGAGAGATTTTGAAAGCAAAACCCGAAACCAGATCAGGTGCTCTGGCAGCGAGGAAGTGCTAAGTTCCTCTGGCAGCAGAATACACAGAACTGCTTCTGACAGGGTTTCTGGTATTCTCCCCAGCAACATCTGCTATTGCAGGTTCTTAGGAAGAGGGTGCTGGACACAATGGCCCTGTCCACACTCTGCTGTGGGAGTCCTGGTGCTAACAGCCATGCAATGTCACACTTCAGCTAACAGGTATGGAAGGACTGTGGAAAATACCTCTCCAATCCTCTGCTTTCCTCAGTGTGGTCCTTGATCTGAAAGAGGGCAAAGCTCAGAGTTGGAGGCTGGCAGCTGACTTTTGCCCAGTGCTGCAACCAGATTAGCAGGTCTGAGTACTGAGCAAAACTGTCCCGTTCTGTATCTCAGCTAGTACCTTGGCACAAATGTGAATTTGGGTGTACGGCGATTTACTGCTGGTGTCCCGGAAGCACACTGCTGAGTTGTGCCTGTTGTGAGTGTTGAACTGAAATCTTCAACTGATGCCCAGCTTAAGCTTTTCCTTATGCTTTCTTACTTAAATCTAAATCAACAAAGGTATTTAGTCTTTCCTGTGCACACATACTTTGGCTTGCTTCCTGTGTCCCTTCTCTTACCTCTAAGATGCTACTGAGGATCTTGTTCCAAACATGCCTGTGGAGCTCTAACAACTTCCACTTGAGCTTCCCTTTGTGCAAGTCCACAAGAAACATCAGCCAAAGACAGGATTGAAGCAGCTGTGTAAAAATGGCACCATGCATGGGTAGATCCAGCCAGCAGAGTCACTGCAGCCAACCCACATGACTGCCCTGGCTGGAAATACCAGTAGGTGATAGGGAGTGCAGAATAGCCACACATGACACCTGCACTCTCTTTCCTGAGGGCATACTCTGGGATACAAATGTATCCACTCTATGAACAAAACACAGTTGATGCCCGAGTGAATAATGAGTTGTAGTAACCAGCAGGATCCTAGAGGATAGCATGAACTGGTCTGTTTGCATGGTTCAGCCCCAGTTTGTGTACAGACATGATGCCTCTTAATGTGGGAATGACAGGATGGATTGGGAAATCCCTATGGGATGCCCCTGAACCAAACCGACTCGTATCGCACTGTGTCCTTCAGGTGAGTGTCACTGTCTTTGATAGGTGCTAATCAGTCTGCAGGTATTTTGTGTGCAGTGTCCGTTTACGTCAAAAAAAGATTGTCATGGATAAAACACCTGCGTGCCCCTTTCATTAAAAAAGGCAGATTTTCAGGTATGAAGTGAAATGTGAAGCCACATCCTCTATCCCATGCTGTCTCCAAATTCACACCAAAGCAGGCCTGTGGAAAGACAAAATCAGACCCAGACAAAATCTGAAAGTAGTTTCCCCCTGTTCTTTCTTGTGGGTGATGTTGAGTCCATTACCGAGGCTTAGCACAAAGCCTAGCCAGCACTTAAGCCCCTCAGCAGGATGGTTAAGTGGTGTCTAGGCTTTGTGCTGGGTCTCTGCACTAGCGTGAATTTTTACCAGAGGGGAGAAGCATTCCTTTGTCCACACTGAAAAGTACACAGCCAGGCCTCTCTGTAGTATGTCTCTTCATTTAGTTTTGATTTAATCCTTTAGATCGAGGGGGTGCTGGCTGCCCTAGAGGAATAAAAGCCAGCGCTGAGGCATGTGCCTTTTACTATCTGTGCAATCCAAACAGTTACATTCGATCAAAGCCCCTCAAGAGCCCAATATAGAGCAGGTTTTTTTGTTAATTGGCATGTAAAATTTTAGTTCCTTTTGTTAATATTTTAAGGCAAATTAAAAGCAGTATATTAAATCCTGAGGCTTAAGCACAGTGTGCTCAGATGTGCAAGTGCTCCCACACCTCTTACTTCGTATGACCTCTAACTAGTTGTTAATCACAAGCCTTTGAAGACGACACCTAATCCGTAGAAGCTGCAATAGCTGTGTTAGGTTTGGCTTATCGTAGAAATATTAATATATGTAAGTAGTTGTGCATTTACATGCAAGTGAAGGTACCTTCACCTTGGACTGTATACACAGATTTCCCTTTGTTTCTATTCTGCTGCCACTAGCAGCTGCTTTTGTGATGCTAGGACATCAGATGCTGCCCATATTCTTTCTGCATAGCACATTTTTAGTGAAAGACTCCTGGACTGGCGCTGTAAAATCGCTGTCACATAAAGCAGAGGGGCTGAAAAGCTCTGGAAAACTGTCAGCTGGAATATAAACCCAAAGTTGTTGCTCAGTGGCTCGGTAAAAAATTCAGGAACTCCTCTCTGCAGCACTAAGGTGACAATTCTTCCTTATTTCCCCTGTCTCCCCATGGAGGTGGATGTACCTGGTACACATTAGGGAGTGGTTATAGCAGTGGGATTAGAACAGCTCAGATTATAGTTGTGAGGCACTTTGGTCTTCTGGCTCAGGCAGGGCACTGCAACTAGGACATGCTGACCTGCATTCTGGGTTTCTCATGCTGGCTCATGTTAAGGTTAAGGACAAGTCCTAGGTGCATGGATTGCTTTTACCTGTGTATTTGGTAGACACCATGCTCTCCAGATGTGTGCAGGGGCTGGAGATCCTTCAATGAGAAGGGATAAAAATGCAAAGTTGCTGGCATGAGGGAGATGTATTTTACTGAACAGACCTACAGCATCATGGCTGGGAGGAGTAGTATGGAAGTGACAGTCAGAGCTGGCAGCACTGGCCAGAGGAGTATGATGACCCAGGTGACCGGTAACAGCTGAGAACATGATCCCTTTCTTGGCTCTGAAAGGTCCCAAGCACAGGACTGTGAGCACAGCATAGGCTTAATCACTGAGCTTAAATCCATAAACAAACAGCAGCTATCCAGGAACACTGAGCACAGAAATGAGAGTCTTCTGAGTCCCCTTGAAGTATTTAGCTTATTTAGGCTTATTTTGTCAACTTAGCTGTTGGCCCGTCCCTCCTTTCTGATGAGCAGGATCATCACATGGCTACAGGGTGGAAGGAGTTAACCCTATCCCTCACATAGCTGTGTTGTCTTAGCACATCTCAGCTAATTTCAGACACTTATCTCATGCATTCAAGGCTACGCCTCCACTAATAAATTCAACAGGCCAGGGAACGTTACAGGGCATGGGCTCCAACTGCTGCTGTGCTGACATTACTGTATGGAGGGTACTAGCCTTGCTCCAGCAGTCCTCATCATGACCTGGGAACCTTCTAGGCTGAGACTGCTTCCAGCTGGTAGTCCCTACAGGGACACCTTGATTAGGAGAGCAGGGAAATCTGCTCACCTGGATGCCACCTGCCTGGTGCCAGCTGGTCTCAGGGTTAGAGTTTGGGCACATTCAACTTACTCATACAGACCAAGTCTAAGATATAGAAAGATAAAGACACTTCCAGATATTGAGTCAGCCCACCTGGGATCTGAGTCAGTCCTGGAGGTGTCTGTCTGCATTGGGAGACCCAGGTGCTACTTTCCTCTGCAGCTGCTGCAGCTGCAGGCTCACTGTCAGGGCAGATAGATCTGGGCAAGTGAAGATAGCCAAGGTGTATGGGATTAGACTGGAGGAATCTCTTTTCCCTTGTACTCTGCTGGATGATAAATTAACTGAATGACTGATACTGGTTTTAATACTCCTGTCCTGGGTCTCCAATCACTGTAATAATAATATTTAGTGCTTTGACAGCTAATCTGGATGCTTTTAGAATAAGAATTTAACACTTTATACCCACCCCGGGTCACAGAATATTTTATAAATTGTGATTAATTTCTGTGGTGGCCTTAACAGGACTCTGAGTAGCAGTGTCTCTGCCTGATGAATGTGTAAACTGAGGTACAGAGAGCTGAAAGGACTTCTTGTCCTTTTTTTCCATATAGCCAGTCAGAGATGAAGTTGGAAGTGCAACCCCCAGGGCTTGGTTCCTACCCTTCCAAACCTGCCAGCTGAGAAAGTGTCTCACATTGTTTTAATGAAGTTCTGTTTGCCATTTCATTTTACAGACTGTTAGCCTGGAATAATGGGAAGTGGGTGCCCTGATGGATGACAGGAAGCCTTTGTAATTCGTCAAAGTACAATTAATAGCTGGAAAGCTCAAGACCAGCTCTCTGTCAGTAAATACAATTTGGGCTAGAGTCACTTAAAGGTTTCTGTCCTTGTGTGTCCAGTTGGCAGGGTCATCTGCAGCTCAGTCTGAGATTTGAATCCCCAAGTGCAGAAGCAACCCTGATCCTGCAGAGCCATCTTAGAAAAGATATCTCAGGCCTCCAAGACCACGAGTCTTTTACATCTGGTCAGAATAAAGGCAGAGAGACAGTTAGCACAGGGCGAGGTCTGATTTGTGTGTTTTAGTGAAGTTTTGTTGTCCTCAAGCTCTTCTCTGAGGTGGATTTTCTTGCCAGACATTATCAGCTTCAGTGGTTTGGCTCAGATTTTTGCTCCAGATTCTTTTGTCCTGTTGACTTTTGGATCAACTCTGCACTGGCTCTGTTTTGAAAGTTGCTTTGCCCGTATTAATGTTTAATTTAAACAAGTATTAAATCATAAGTCTAACATGGAAATGTTTTAGTCTCTGGACAGTTCCTTTCCTTGCTGCTTTCAAGCTGTACATGAGCACAGCTCCACTTGGCAGGATTTCTTCTGTTCGATGCTGGTCCCATGACACTCTGTTATTACTGCTGCTTTAATGCAGTGGAAAACAAACAAAAAAAGCCCCACTGTGGTATTGTAGGCAATACTGTGGGCTCTTGTGAGTCAAAATGACCCAAGGCTGTGGGGGAAAGAATCCTGAAACTCATTTATTTCACATTATAATGGAGAGTGTTTTGGGGCTGGGAACTTGGTAGTGGATCTTGGGGTTCTATGAGGAAGGAAAATGTCTGTTGTAATATACTCCTTTAAAACTCATCAGTCACAGCCTGAGGATTAGATGCCACCTCCAATAGGGATGGGATAGACAAAACTGCATTAGAGGTTTCAGGACAGTTATCTCCATAGAGAATACAACTTTCTACATTGGTATCTACTTTGTGCAGACCTTCCAGGAAACGTGCTGCTAGGAGTTGCAGCTGTTCCCACTGCCCTGAGCTGCCTTCAAGATCTCAAAGCAGGGCTTCTAATGTCTTAATACCCTGAATAACGTGTGCCTACCACTTTCCTTTTCTGATGCTACTTTGTCAAGGTATCTTGTCAGGGTCCTGGATGGCTCTCCCAAGTCATAAACTATCTCAGATTGGGAGGGACTCATCATCAGTGAGAAAAGAAATAGTTGCAGCTATCAGACAACAGACGTAGATCAAAAATTCTGCCAGCCTCAGTGGAAGCAGAACTTGGACCCACGCTGACATGTGACTGTCCCCTCCATACCTCTGAAAGATTCAGACTGCTGTTTTTCCATGTGGTGCAGTCTCTGCACAGTTTCTCTGATCCTGGTTTGTAGAGGTTGTCTGTGAGCACTTTACAGACTGTGCTCATTGTTACTTGAACTCGCACTGTCCACTGTGCACTCTTAGTAGCCCAGCTGCATGGGCTTCTTGTCTCCTGCTCCTTAGACAGTTATATAGCCATGGCAGGACACCTGAAATAGGAGCTAAGATGTCTCCAAATGTCTACAAACCTCATTCCATCCATATTTGCCTATGGAAAGGTCTTCTAGAGGAAGAGTGTAGTATTGGATCTCTATTTGCAGCACACCTTGCTTTGGGGCTAATGACAGCTAATGATAATGGTTGTCTAATGATGAGGGTCATCTTCTGCCATTGCTCCTGCAGATGAAGATGCCATTAACTTGCAATGATGCAGCTCACTCTCCTGTGTCTCCACTGGTCCTTATTTTGAAGGAAATGCTGTTGTGCTCAGTGAGGGAAAGGCAAAGCAGCCTTGGAGTGTGGAGGAGAGATCCACTCATTGTTCTCAGACTATTACCTTGCTTTTCTATCTTGCTCTACAGCTACAGCAGGAAGTTCTGTCTTTGTGGAGTGCCAGCCATCCTTCCTGGTGCTGAATGAGTTCTCTAGACCTTCCTGCTCAGCTCACCCTACCTACCCACTCACCTCCATGGCAGTGTTAAATAGTGCACAGAAAGTACATCAGGCTCTTTAAGCCATAGGTAGCTGAGGCTGCTGACCACCCTCTGGGGCAGAAAAAGCTCAGGTACCTAATGTCTCCCTTGTTCAGATGAACCGGGGAACGAAGGGCCCAGAGCTGTACTTCTCTTAGCACTCTCCAGAGCAGTAAGCATGCTGCTCATTGCCAGCTTCACGCTGGGGCTGTTTGGGTTCCCCAAGCTCTCTTTATCACCTTTCAGGTTCAAGGTCATGGTTTTCAATAAGCTTGCAATTTACAGTGTGTCACTCTCGAGGCACTCTATAAGTCTGAGGCTTAAAGGACACTCTGCTTAGCACTGATGTGCGCACATCTAGGTTGGTGCCAAGCGGAACAACCACTCAAACAGCACTGGTAAAGCTGTTAAGATCAGAGAGTGATGGGTAAGTACCAAGTGCTACTGTCAATGCAGTGGGGATAAGCACATTATACTTAGACTGGAATCAGTCTACAGCTCAGAAATCAACAGCTTTGTCTTCAGGGAACACAGGTCTTCAGGTTTGTATCTCCTGCTCTTTTGCCATACAGAGTCACAGCAACACCCAGGCTGGCAAAGCCCCTCAAGATCACCAAGTCCAACCTAGAACCCTACTCTACAAGATTGACCTTAAACCATAGCCCTAAGCACCACATCCAAACCACCCTTAAACACATGCAGGGTGGGTGACTCCCTGGGCAGCTCATTCCAGTCCCTGACCACTCTCTCTGTGAAAACCTTTTTCCTAACGTCCAATCTAAACCTCCCCAGCCTCAGCTTGAGGCCATTCCCCCTTGTTCTGTCTCCAGTTACCTGTGAGAAGAGACCAGCAGCAGCCTCTCCACAACTTCCCTTCAGGTAGTTTTAGACAGCAATGAGGTCTGCCCTCAGCCTCCTCTTACTCAAACTAACCATCCCCAGCTTCCTCAGTCACTCCTCATCAGATTTATTCTCTACATGTGCCATAAAATGCAATGGGACAATTTCCTGCTGTTTAGTCAAATAAAAGTCACTTTCTGTGATGACTGGAGAGAGTCTTTTGGAGCCTGTCTACTCTCTCCTGAATTCTGCTGCTTCTGCTTACATGAAAATGGCCTGAGGGTGACTCTGGCATCTCTGCCCGGTTTCATAAAAGGGAGGCAGAAGCCAGCAGTATGAGTAAGGCAGGATCCCATGTGACTCTGTAACCACTGCTTTCCATGGGAAGATATTTCTCATGTTAGAAAGTCCAGCGAGTGGGAGTAGGGAAATCTATAGCAGTGGTTTGGCCTGGGACTGTGGAAAAGATATGTGATGCAAGCTGAACTCCTGGCCTCTCTCACCTTTACTTGGCATGGGAAACTGCCTCTTTTGAGCTCACAACTGGCAAAGGCTGTGAAAATGACTATCTGCTAAAAGGCTGTAGTTCTGGGTTCCTCATTGTGACTTGGATTTTATCAGATGCACAAGCTCCAAAACTTTGGCTTTGTAGTGGCTATGAATAAAGCACCAGGGCAGAATCATTGCTCCAACACTGTGCCCTGGGAGTCAAGGAAGAATTTTCACTCAGTGAAGTAAAGGAGTGGCAAGTGGAGCTGTACATATCATTGCTGGCTTCATCCAGCTTACTGAGATAGCCTGCCAACACTCCCTGCTCAGCAATAATGTATTCCATTTTCCTCCCCACGACATGTAAGGTTAAATTAATTGGAGCAGCAAACAGAGACAGAATCTCTTTTGACTGATTTTGGCTGAAAGTTTATTTTCTGATTTCCAACCAAATTCTCATGGAAGTTAAGGTCATTTTATGACACAACTGTGTCCTCCTGCTGCTATGAGAATGCAGCTGAATTCTACAAAACAGGTGTGAGTCTCTGCTCTCTAAGTTTTAGTCTATATTAAAATAATAAAGGGAATAGATATCAGGGATTTTTTTCTTCCTTTCTTTGAAACCAATGCTATTAGATCTAGCTGAAACCTCAAGTTTCCATTCCACAAGAAATGCCAGCATTTTAATTCCAATTCTGTTATGGAAAGAACAAAGCATGCTATTCTGACTTAGTGTTTTGGAGTATTAATATAATGTAATATAGAGCAAAATATGACTGGAGACAAGTTGTTATGAAATGAAAAATTAGTCAAAGCACTCAGACCAAAATGCCATCAAAGTCAGCAGTGTTACAGGGGAAGCTTTTGATGTAGATGAAACAGGCAAAATACACCGTCAGAGTATTTCCAGGCAGTTTTCATTACAGGTAGCAATGAAATGCTTTCATTACAGTTGCAATAACATGTAGGTAGACAAAGGTATGGCTCCTCCTCTGGTGAAATCCAGATGCTAAGTCAGAATGTCCTTTGGTTTGCTCTTACACAGTGTCAACACAGTCTCATGAGCCATGTAGCTAACATATGTCTGTGCTTGGTGTAGTCCAGCAAAGAGGTGGATAAAAACTTTCTACGGTGATGTGTTTTCAGAAACAGTGCAAGAGGACTTCCAGGCATTGGACTGGGCTGCCCAGGGAGGTGGTTGAGTCACCAGCCCCGGATGTGTTTGAAAGTCGTTTGGATTTGGTGCTTGGGGATGTGGTTTAGGGTGATCCTTGTAGAGCAGGGATATCGGTTGGACTTGGTGATCCTAAGGGGCTTTTCCAACCTGGGTGTTTCTGTGATTCCAGAAAGAAAGTCTGCAGCTTTGAGGAGAAGAATATAAAGGAATAAGCTGCCTCTTGGCATGGTACAAAGGGTGGCTTTCTTCATTAGCGCTGCCTACAGCTCCCTCTCATCTCTGGATGAGACAAGCTGTGTATCCATTTTCAGACTTGCTGTTAGCCTCAATGAGGCTTCCACCCTTGCCCTGTGTCATTGTGGGCTCACAGAAGCATATACACAGGGCGGAGGACCAGCTGAGCTGCCCGGTCGTGAATCACCTGTTCTCACCAGAGGGATATTTTCAGGCAGCCTGACCCAGAGAAGATAGCTTATCCCTGAGACATGGAGCAAAAGAAGCTGACATTTTAGAACAGTTGGCATGAGCCCCGGCCTGGCCACCAGCTCCTTGTCCTTGAGACATTCAAGTTCACCTGTGATTTTGATTTTGATTGCTGTATCCCAGCAACTCCTTTTTTGCCTCCCTGAGTGCCAGCTGCTCTCTGCACTGCAGGATATTCTGTCAAATTCCATCTCCTAGTTGCAGGTAACTTGGTCCTAGTGCCCTTACAGCAGCGTTGTGCATCCCTTTTAGTTTGTGTGGCCTCTTTTCTCCATATAAAGATCTGAATTCTACAGCGAGGGGACCGAAGGTGGCAAAACTTAAGTATCAGCACAGTTACCTATCCATATCTTACTGAGTCAAGGGCTTCTCATTGTTTTGCTAAAGACAGGAGCAGTGCCTGATTCCACTGAGTATTTGAAGTTGGCTGCATTCAGCTTTTTGGCCACTGAGAGGTCTGCAAGTGAGAAACACTTTGCCAGTCTGCAGTCATTCCCAGTTAAGCATTGAAGGACTTCTTCCTTGAAAATCACTGGAAAACAGGACTGCAGAATTAAGGTGGCAATACTTCCCCCTCCCACTTATGCTTTAACTTCCAGAAGGCTGTTTCTGACAGGATCTATCGGGACTAGCATCTGAATAACGAGGAGGCTGTAGGAAGTGCCCAAAGCAGTTACACATGGTACTACATACTTCCTAGCCAATGCATTTAAACCAGTCTAACAAAGCAGCAGCTTCTATCACTGCACACTAGTTTTCACTTGCTGAAAAATTAGAATCACTGAATAGGCAAAGTGGTTGATCAGAATCACTTCTGACAGGTTTTAAGAAGCAGATTAAATATTTCAAAATTTCACTTGGCGTGCCTTTATGTTATGGCTCTGATAGTAGCATCCCTTCAAATAATGGTTTTCAAAGCAGCTTTCAAAGTGAATGTTTATTCCAGGTAACAATTTGAGAAGAATACTGCCTGCAGCTGGGCCTAGAAGTGATTAAGGGCTTTTGGGCAGCACAGACAAAAGTTCCTTCTTCTGATATCTTCAAGAGTAAGGCAAGAGAGAGACATGGAAGGTTGGGGGAGACCAAATGCCATCAGGCATTTCGGGGAAAGTCTTGTTAAGGGTACAGTGACTTGCAGACATCAGTGCATGTTTAAGTCCCTCCACTTAGCCCACACCTTTGTCTCAGGATCCTCTGGCCCAGCCCAGCCCTTCGTGAGACCCTGGAGTTTTTTTCAGTTGGTTGGTTGGGTTTTTTTTTTGCTGTGACTGCTCCTTAACAGGCTTTTGGGCTTATAACACTTCAACGTAGTAAAATGCCTACTTCTAGTGCAGAAAACCTGCCCAGCATCTGCTCTTATCATTTAACCAATCACAGTTTCTTAGGTCGCCCTGATTTCTTCTATAAATGCAGTGCTTGCAAGAAGCAACTGAATGTGAGTCTTTCAAAACAAGAACCAAATACTGACTCAGTTTTTCATCAGAGGATGTCAGGAACTTGTCTTATTGGCAGAGCCTTTCTAATTCCAGTTTTATCACTACTTTCAGCAAATAACCAAGAGGAGAGAAAAGGGTACTGTAGCAGAATGAAGAGGGAACAAACTCTAACAAGGGAAAATGGACAGTGTAGGCCTCCTGATGGGACATATGTGAGCCTGAAGAATAATCCTCCATGGCAAATTCATCATGGAGAACTGTAGAGAAATTTACTTTTTAAAGGACCTCTGGAGATACCTAGACATCCTGCACTTTGGAACACCTCTCTCCACGTAGCGCACTTTTGTTCCCATCTTCTGTCTATCTCCCAAAACACAAGCGTGCGTATCACAGCCGCACCCGAGTGCATGTGTGCACTCCAGCCGTGCAAACAACTCACCGCACCTCTGTTGTTGCAGTGTTGGCATAGCTCTGCAGCTGTACAGACCTCCAGTTCCTCCTATTTGTTTCCCACATGGTGCACAGGACCTCCTCAGGATGTCCTCTGCCCCGTCAGTGCCCTGTCTCCTCTGTGATGTTGTCTTCATCCACAGAAGAATCTACTCAAAAGTCTTCACCAGTGGGTAAGAAAAGAGCCAGAGGAGTGTTTTGACAGGGCCAGGCAGTGATACCTGGAGCTTTTCCCTTTTGTCAGGCATTCAAATCACATCCAAGGCAGCATCAGCCAGAGTTACTGGCAGTTTGGAGACGTGACCCTGTGATCTGAATCCAGCCTTCCAACAGCATCACCTTTTGGTGTATTTATCAGTTGTCTCGGCAGAAAGGCCAGAGACTGGGTAAGTGAGGAAGACCGGAGGGTGCCCTTGCCCCAGCACAGAGACTGACACATGCTAAAGGAGCAGGTTGCTGGTGCAGAAGAGGTTCCTCTAATGCTACTGCACACCACTGAGCCCAGAGAGGAATCACAGAGTTTGTTACCTCAACTGAGAGTCTTTTTTTAATTCAACACCACGTGGTCTCTGTCAAACTATGAAATTCATTAACCACCATCAGGAAACAAACAACTCCTCAGATAACTTTCTAAAAGAAAATGAGTTTAACCTCAAAAGCTGCTATTTTCCACATCTGCATTTCTTCTGCTTTCTGTCCCTCAAGCATTTCCCAGAAGAGAGAAAATCAGCTCCACACATTTATTTCTATCTCCTCAAGCACATTAAATGTTCTGGCTTTCACTGAATGTCACTGAATATGTTATGTGATCTCTGTCACCCTCCTGAAACTACTGCTAGGAATAAGGAATATTTAAAAATGTGAAATTCAAAGTGAGTTACATACTAAGGTTAGGGACGTAAATGAGAAACCTAATTACATTAGAGTAGTATTGCCTACTGGACAGGGATTCAGGGGATGCTGGCTTTGTTCCAGGTTGTGCCAGTAAAAAAGTGTGCAAACATTGCCAGATAGACTGATTTTTCTGTCTTGACTGCAAAATAGGCTGACAATGTGTCTTTTATTTTTCCTTTCAAAACGTATAGCACAGTGCAGCTCTAAACTGAGTTAGACGTGTGGATTCTGGAGAAACTTACAATATAATACAATATTGTTCTTAATCAGACAGATCTCCCATTTGTTTCAGTGAGAATATTGCCTGCAGCATCAGGTCGTCAGGTCCTAGTTAGGGCTCTGTCAGCTATCAGCTTTCCCTGACAAGTTCAGTACAGGGGCTCCATCTCACTTACCTCCTTCTACTTGCTTACCCTCAGAACAGAAACTCCACATTCAGAACAGGAGCATTCACAACACACTGATTTAATTCTGACCAGGCTTGGCGTTCCCCTGGCTTTGCTAATGTCTGTGCTTGCTTTGGTGCCATCTTTTATTGTAAGCCTAATAAGTACATGAAAGCTGAGGAATGGCAATCCAGGCAGACTCACAGCAACGAGCTTCAAGGGGCTTGTTTGCCCGGGCAGACAGACTGGGTAAACAATTAGCTGCAGCTCAAACGTTCAAGTCCTGTAGAAGAATTGGCACTGGCCACTCTCTATGACATTAGAAATTTGGCTTTTCTCCAATCAGTATTTAAACATTTGTGATCGTTTGTCCAGCCCCACAGACTCAGTCAGGAATTTCTGCTCCATTCTCCTCTTGTAAACGGAGATATGGCAATTATTTACTAAGAATTTTGGGGGGGAAATGTGCTTAGCTTTACAGCAAGGGTAAAAGAGAGTTTGTCTGAAAGTCATATAATGCAACAGACCAGCAACTATCAGCATAATATCACAAGCAATGTATGCTTGGACAGAGTATAACTGGGAGCATTGCTGTCACAGACCCCGTGTTCGTTGCTGGTAGCAAACAGCTGGCTTCTAATGAAACGTAATGGAGAATTTGTTATTGTAACACTGCCTTTCCACATCTAATCATGCCTGCTGCAGTACAACAGAGAACTATATCCTTATTCCTTCATGCCGCCAATGCAGGAAATACTTAACAAGTGCTTGTGAAATATTTACTGTAAATTACGTCAGTGGTGGGTCTGCAGATCAGTAGAATTAGTGTATTTGGAGTCATGCAGATGTTGTGCCTTCTGGTTTATTATAATACACTCCTTTGATCATCTCAGTTTGACACGGTGAAAGATGCACAATACTAGCTCAGTCCACCTCCCATAGGTCACAAACTCTTACGTTTCACCCGGTTTCACTTTACCCAACCCGCGTCTTCAGATCAAGTAAGGAACTTGAGTATATTCTCAGGAAAGGAACCTGCCATGTGCCACAGGCCTGCCGGCCCAATTTCAACACAGTAAATAGATACATAAGCCTGGTAAACAACCTATGACAAATTGCAGGGAGATGTTTTTGTAGCGGTTTGAAGGAAATGAGACAGAAGCATTGTTCACCTTCACTCCCGTGCCTAATGACTAAACTCTTCAGCCGTACACGCACAAGGCATTTAGACCAAGGATGGAGGGTAGGGGCAAATCACTGTGCAGGGCTGCACCTCTGCCAGTGGAGAACTTGCCACTTGTTCAAAGGCAACAAGTGTGTCCTCCGTGGATATTCTGCAGGACAGGGGCTTTGTTTGACTTAAGATGTGAATCTAAGGCTCAGGCTTGGACTTGGTCCTCCTTGGAGCAGGAGGTTGGACTAGAAGACTGTCAGAGGCAACCTAAATTATTCTATAGTTTTCTAAATAGATTTAATGACTACTAATGGTCTAAATGAATACTAATGACAGATCTCCCTGTGTAATACTAGGAGCAAAGATCTCAGCAGACAGCCACTAAGAAGGTTCAGGTGATCTGGAAGAAATGGCAAATGCTAGGCAGAATCTAGGTAAGAGTGAGTTAAATAGTTCAAGTTAAAGCTTCACGGAATGGTCTGTTTTTGCTAGGGAAATGTGAGAGTTTAGATGGCCTCCAAATCAAAAGGTATAGAGACTTCTCTGAGATCAGGCTGGGGCATTAAGCTGACAGAGAAAGAGCAGAGTGAAAAGGTAGAACAAAGGCACATTCATTTGCACAAATTTAAACCATCATGAAATAAATCAGCAAAACAACCAGCAAAGATTAAAATATTTCATTTTCCTTAAGCTAATTGTCTGGAAAATAAGCAAGAGGAGCCTGCCTGCTCATTAAACATCAGTATGACCTAACTGATATTACCAAATGTAGTGGCAGGATTTCTGTGAGTAAACAGTATAGATCACCTGTCATAACTGAGCCAGCAAGTAGTGATCTCAAAATAGCAGAAAATTGAACTAAAAAACAGCATCACCTCTTTCTTTCACTATAATTGAGACCACTGGTTTTTGACTTTTTTTTTTAACCATAAGATAAATATCTCCTTAAAATATCTCTTTATGATGTGCAAAATGACTCAGTCACAGAATCACAGAACTTTAGAGGTTGGAAGGGACCTCCAGAGATCACTGAGTCCAACCCCCCTGCCAAAGCAGGATCACCTTGGGTAGTCTGCATAGGAATGCATCCAGGTGAGTTTTGAAAGTCTCCAGAGGAGGCTTCATAAACTCTCTGGGCAGCCTATTCCAGTGCTCCATCACACTCACTTTAAAAAAGTTTCTCCTCATGTTGAGGTGAAACCTATGTTGAAGTTTGTACCCATTGCTCCTTGTCATATCGTTGTGCACCACCAAAGAGATTGGCTCCATCCACTTGGCACCCACCCCTCAGGTATTTATAAGATATTGATAAGATCTCCTCTCAGTCTTCTCCAGACTAAACAGCCCCAGGGCTCTCAGTCTGTCTCCATAGGGGAGACGCTCAAGCCCCCCACTCATCCTCGTGGCTCTCTGCTGGACTCTTTCCAGCAGGTCCCTGTCTCTCTTGAACTGGGGAGCCCAAAACTGGGCACAGTATTGCAGGTGTGGTCTCACCAGGGCAGAGTAGAGAGGGAAAAGAACCTCTCTAGACTTGCTAGTCCAAGTGATGTATTCTGGGTTTCCCATGGTGACAGTAGAACTTTCTAAATACCACATACAAGAGTTTTCTAAAAGGAAAATAAACGCAGAAAATATACATTAGCCTTGCCAGCTAACACAGCTATCATTCCAAGGGTTAAATATTATTCACAGAGTCAGTCACAGAATGACAGGGCTGCAAGGGACATCCAAAGCATAATAATTTGTAGCAACCTTCTAATAGATGAGTGGGGCCTGCAGGACAGCTGGGGATGGATTTTTTACAAAGGCAGGTGGTGATGGGACAAGGGGCAATGGTTTTAAACTAGAGCAAGGCAGATTTAGACATTAGGAAGAAGTTTTTTACTATGAGGGTGGAGAGATGCTGGAACTGATTGCCCAGAGAAGTTGTGGATGTCTCATCCCTGGAAGTCTCTAAAAGTAGACAGGATGAGGCTTTGGGCAACCTGATCTAATGGGAGATGCCCCAGCCCATGGCAGGGGGTTGGAACTAGATGATCTTTAAGGTCCCCTCCAACTCAAGCCATTCTATGATTCTATGATTGATTATTTATTTCACAGAGGATTAAAGTAATAACATTTATGGAAACAGATTTCATCAAAGAATAATATTACTTTTGATGAAATTGCCAGTTTTAGAATTACTACAGCAGTAATTGTAGTGACACAGTATACTTGGGCTTTCAAGGCCTCTGACCATCTTTGTAAGCAGCTGAAGTATAAATAGGAATAACTAGACAATGATGAACCAAAGGCTGTAATGGACACCTACACTATGATAATTTTTAGCTCCGGGCTGACTGTTTCTTTCTAGCTCAAACCAGGGGCAAAGATCCACTGATTAGTGTGGATATCAGTCTGGCTCTCAGCGCTCTTTTCCAGCTCCAGAACCTTCTTTGTGTGAGTAACTCAACTACCAAGTGAAGGCAAATCAAAGTGTTTTGCAGCACTGAAGGTACAGCAAAAGCTGATACTTCTGGCTGGGGTCTTTCTTCATGGCCCAGGCCCACTGCTGCAGGCACTGGTTATGTGGGATGCCCTTGCTAATACAGCAGGACAGGGCAGTGTCAGGACCTGTACTTCTCCTGAGCGTGGCCAAACCACCATCCAAGAAGTACCTGTGTGGATGCCTGGGTTGGTTGCACTGTTCACTCTTCTCCAGTCCAGAGTCCAGGGAGTCTTCGGCCAGAGTGATGAATGCTGCAGATGCCTATACACTGCTTGTCTTACTTCATCTTTTCAGTGAGGATGGGGATGAGAATATGATGTTAAATTCTAAATTATATTTAGAGGTCTGATCCAGCTCCTGGTACAGGCCAGGTCTGAAGTACTTAAAACTCTATCTGATTTGACTTGTGTGAGGCTCTATATATGTAATTCAAAATTAAATTTGGCCACTTACATCTCTCTCCTTGGTAGAGAAGGGAACCCAACTTAACTGAAGGAGTACAGACTGAGGGCATACGTGAGCCTTTTCAGAAACAGGCTTTTTCACTTGAGTACATTTGAGAGAGGCCACCAGTGAGTACCTGGTACGTAGTGTGGAGCAGCACAGGACTATTTTTAGACATTTATCTTTGAGTTTTGGAATGCACTCGAAGGCACACTGAGTTGGAAATAAGTTATAAGAAATCCAGACTGGCTATAAATATTCCTTATGGGATGTGTGTCTCCAAGACGTATCATCAGATGGCTTTCTTATCTTCTAGGCTTTGAAATGTAGATTGCAGTAATTAGCACTGGGAAAGACCTATTGCATTACCTAAACTGCTACATGATATTCAGGATTGCTCCCTTTCCTAATGTTTTGCCTCACACAGTTTATATATCCTTGGAGAGGGGGAGGGAAATCCCTTGGGATACTATTTCACAACCAGTTCTCACAGTCAGAAATTTTTCTGGTGACATTTAACCCAAATATGTCTTTTCTTATCTCATTGTGTTATACTCTTGTCATATACTTCAGTGCCACGTGAAATAAGTCCTCCTTAGGGTCCCATATACTCCATACTGCAAGCACAGACTGTTGGAATCATCCTATGATAAACTGCACAGGTTTTCTTTAAGCATTTTTTGGTTGTTTTGTTGGTTTTGGTTGGTTGTTTTTTGTAACTTTATCATCTCCACATGAGCTGTCTAGGCTGCTTCTACTGATGACCAAGAGAAAATAATTCAAGACTGCAGTTAATTCCATAATAACTGCAGCATCTAACATGGGTGAGACGGATTGCCCTCTGGAGATGAATCCTCTCGTCTGACTCAAAGATGGCCTTCCTCTGGCTACTGGAATAATTTTTATGTGGCTAAAATTAGCTGAGGTTAATCTTGTTTACTTCTTCCCAGGCTAATCGTATCTGACCTCTTTTGCTTCTAATATGGTTCCTCTTCATGTTTCAGACCAGAAGCCCCTATCAGACATTCCCTGGCCGTGATAGCCAAACGGTCCTTCTGTGTGCCTTGGACCCCAGTCTTCATTCCCCTGAGGAGCACTGATTCACAGATGTTCACTGTGGACTTACAGAAATTCTACCAGCAAAGGCTTATTTGACTGAGAAATTAAGGCAGAATCGCTCACAAAAATATCACTGCTCCTTAATGGGACCTCCTTTTAATCGGTCTCCCTAAGGTAGAGAGATACACCTGCTTTAGGTGTCCCCACAGGGCCTACATCCACTCCCAAGCACACCAGCTTCAGCCCTTCCTCCCCTGAGGGAATTTTTAACTGCATAGACTGTCTGCACTGCCAGATGGACCATGGCTAGAATGTAGGCTGAAATATGCTGTGGTCCCTCGTTTATGAGTCACACTGCTAACTTGAGGGTGTCTTCATGCTGGGTGCAACATGGCAAGGCACCAAACTGAGTCTGAGCTCAGGCATCTTATGGAAGTCTTACCGACTCCTACCTTACAACAGGACTAGCGAAGGCCCTTCCCAGCATTAACCGAGAAGCTGCAAAGGCTGACAGGCAGATGGTGAAAGGTTTGACTCAACACTGTGCCCACCTCACCTGCTTTGCAAGCCTGGGCTTTCACTGCAGGGAGAACTTTCCACTTTGCTGTGTGCATTGAACATGGGCTTCTCTTTCAACAAGCTGGGTATGAGATGAGTATGATCTCCAACAGGAGCTGAACAGCAGTCTATTAATACTCTCCTTGACCTTCTAACTGTACAGTCAATTTCACAGGCACATAGAGCACTTAGAAAGTGCTACTAGTTCACTATTCTTAGATGAATATGTGGCTGACACCGCCAGACGGAGCAGTGAACCCTACAGCTGAATCTAAACCCAGCAGATAGACACAGTGTAGCAGGGAAACTAAACCAGTAGTGATGAATGTAATCCAGTTTTGCATGACAGTGAAAATTCCTTTTCTTCCATGGGATTCCTGAAGTTCTGCAGGAGTGCAGTTGCAGTGGATGTTTTCTTTTTAAGGTGTTATTTTGGGATGACTTCACTCTGTTGACATGCTGTTTATCTAAGTGGTGAAGATGCAGTGTCTTACAAAAATCTCAGTCTTGCTGGAGCAAATCCAAATGCCTGGTTTATTTCAACAAGTTTTTGCTATCCTGAAACTAAAGGGCACTCTTAGTTTAAATGTCACTTGTCAGAAATGTTTTCAGTAATATGAATAGCAGGAATTCCCAAGGCCTGTATAGGTAAGAGGATATATATGGCTGTGAATTTTGAATCAAAAATGTTCTTCCTCCTTTTCTTTCTATGCATCTCATAGTTTGATCAAAACTTTCTACAAAATATGCTGTACTTCAAGCAGGGCTCACTACAAGAAGGACATTGGAGGTGCTAGAATATGCCTAGAAGAGGGCAATGAAGCTGGCAAAGGGTCTAGAGAACAAGTCTTGTGAAGAGCGGCTGAAGGAGCTGGGATTGTTTAGTCTGGAGAAGAGGGGGCTGAAGGAAGACCTCATTGCTCTCTACGACTACCCGAAAGGCAGTTGTAGCGAGGTGGGGGTTGGTCTGTTCAACCAAGTAACAAATGATAAGAGAATAGCTGCACCAAAGAAAGTTTTGGTTGGATATTAGGAATATTTTTTTCCCTGAAAGGGTTATCAGGCACTGGAACAGCTTGGCCTTGCAGGGAAGTGGTGAAGTCTCCATCCCTGGAGGTATTTAAGAGTTGCGCAGAGATATAGTGCTTAGGGATATGGTTTAGTCAAGGACTTTGTCAGTGTTAGGCTCATGACTGGACTAGATGATTTTAAAGGTCTTTTCCAATTTAGGCAATTGTGCAATTCTGTAGATACGTAGAAATTCCCATGCCCTATCTGACAGATATAGAAAATCCCAATAAACCTTTCAACTGAGATTTCAGCAGGGAGGGGAATATACAAAGTGATTCCTAACCATATTGTATTTTCAGTCCAATGTTCCTCTTGTGTTTCCCATACACTAGTAGATTACTTTTCCAATCATTGTAGAAACATTCCATGAAGCTTGAGTTGTCTCAAGCAAAGCTCTTTATTTGCACAGCTATGCCTGCAGGTGGAACTGTGCAGCTGAAACCATCCCGTTAGGGTGGATTGCAACCAGATACTCAAATATCCCTGTTCACTCAGGAAGAAGGCAAACACACTGAGTGGGATTCACTTCATGTAACTCTAGGCACCAAAAAGTCAGATTTAACCTCTCCCAATAGACAGCTGAAGAAATTGAGTGTGTTTAAGGAATTATTTTCTGGCCTATCTCCTAATTTAGGATGGAATATCTCACCCTCTGAGGTAGCCCCTAAAGGCCTGCAGAAGGATTCTCAAGTGGTCATGCCTAGCTTTTGGGTGTCTCTGCGTGGGCAGAGGAATGCTCTCCAAGGCTAGAGTCCTCCATGCTGCTGCGCTGTGTCACAGTGGCTGATGACAAGATTTTCATCAGCACAGGAAGGATGTTGTACACTCGTGCCAATACATTTCATAAGTGAAACAACTCAGATTCTCAGTCCTCCCACACTTACTTTAAGAGCTGACAGTAAAGGACTCTTGCATCTGGGAACTAGGAATGAGTGCCTTGAATCCATAGACTTGGAAAACCTGGGTGGTATCATTATATGGGGCAAAATATATGAGGCAACGTCTGGCCCTCCCCTTCCCATCACCCCAGCACCCAGTCATGGGATAGCCACCACTGCATTTACCTCCTTAGCACTCCGTGGGGGCAGAACATGGCCACACTCCTTGTGCAGATGGGGAACTGAGGCAGCAGGGCCATCCCGAAGCCCTGCAGAGAAGCAGGGACAGAGACAAGGATAGGACTTGTGTCTCCCAAGTCCCAGTCTGTGCCTTCCTTGCCTTCAAAATAGATTCTTTTTCCAAAGGTACAGAGTGTGTCCTCACCTGTAACTTAGTGCTGCAGTTAGAAAGAGCTTTGGGAAATGGGCATCTGTGCACACGGGCTTCTGCCCCAGGGGAGGAAGAGGGAGCCTGCTGAATAGCTGCCATGACAGTGGGGAACTCCAAGGCCTTTTCTGCTGTATTACATCAGCAGTGAGCAATGGAAGGACTCACTTGAGCCAATTCTGTGTTGTCACTCTTCCTTCCAGACTCAGTGGCCTCTGAAATCACTCCATTGTCTGGGGCTGGGGGGTGTGTGTGTGTGTGGAATCTGGTACAGGCTCACAATGCCAGGTTACTTCACTTCCCCGAAGAATAAAAGATTTCTTCAACCATGAGAAGTTATCTCCTGATAGTGCCATTCATTAGGGCTCCCACCTGTAGACTTTCATTTTCAGCTGCTCCCAAGGTGCTGAAAAGCCAGCCTGTGTGTTATCACTTGACAATATAGCACAGCTAATACCTTTTCACCTTTATGTGTGTTGTCACTTACTGCCCTTTGCCTCAGCACTGGCTCACAGTAACACTTAGATCATGGACTTCACTCTCCTTTTAAAATGCTTGTATAGCCCACTTTTACCAGAGCTCTTGTTTCTTTAAAAATTATACACACAGAGGGGAAAAACACACCCCTATAATTCATATTTTTCCTCCTCTTTTGAATGAGAAAGTTAAAACATTATATTTGTCTGTAGCTTCTGGAGAGAATTCGACAGTGGTTCAGTTTTTCTTAAGGTAGGGACTAAGACAGACCAGGCAAACTGTTATTTCTGAGCATATGATGCAATGTATGCCCTTACAACAAAATCTAGATGGATTTGTGGCAACCAGTCATTTCATAACTCAACTTCAAAGAAGCCTCCTATACATCTACCTGTGTTCTGCACAGATGCTCATGACATTTTATGGTCTGTATTGGTAGCTATGGACCAGCTCTCCAGGTGGCAGGTGCTGTTCAAACATAATTCAAAATGAAGAGGATCCTTTCCCCCAGTCAGAAATAGAAAGGCAGCAGGTAGCTGTGGGCAGACAGGGACACACCAGGGAACCACGGGATGTGTGTTGGGGATGTCTCTAACTATGGACACTCACACAGACACTTTTCATCTTTTCCTGTTGAAGTGTCTAACACAGGTCAAACAACTTAACCTCTGACAGTTCCTCTTTTTCTTCACTGGCAATGAGTGAATGCCTCACACGTAGACCTCTACATGCAAATATTTATAGTTTGAGGCTTCTAGTCTCATTTGAGATGCCTTAGGGCATCCCACCTGACCTTCAGCTGCTGGTCCAGACAGGAGAAGTCTGTAAGTCCTGTGTTCTGTCATGGATAGCACAGGGCATCTCAACCCCCTACAGTTAAGTAGGTGAATCCCACTGCATGTGGGATATACCAGACACAGCAGTGTCCTGTATCTTTGCCCCCTTGTCTGATGTAAACACTCCTGTCAATGTCATAGCTTCTAGGATCGCATCCATCTGAATCTCTGTCTGGAGCTCAAGTAGTCCTTCCTTAGTTGGTCAGAATTTTCTCAGTCACTGCGAATAAAAACTGGGGAGAATACATGAAGAATGAAAGAATTATGGTATTGGTTATTCCTTCTTCCCACTGAGATTTGAAAACAGCAAGGGTGGTAACAAGGAGGCTGATAGATTTGAGATAAAGTGGGAAAGGGAGTTGTTCAGCGCAGGGTTTGTGGTCATCCAGAAGTGCCTTCCGGGCAATCTTTACCTTGTCAGAAGAGCAAAAGTAATCAAGAGGCCTCATTTGGTGTGGTGACCTACTCCAGTCAGGAAGATCTGTGAGAGGAAAGCTGGGAAGCCCTGGGGCACATATGGCAGCATTGACAGAAGAGGCTGTGTAACCATGGAAAGCAAGAGCACACCTGGACCACTGCTACAGTCCTGACTCCCACAGTCTTAACTGAACTCCAGAACGCTTTCACCCCCTACAAGACATGGGCCACTCCTCTGTCCAGGAAAACCAGCAGAGGTGTACAGGGCAAAGCTGCTCAAGCCACGTGACTCTGATTTGTGTGGCATTGCCATGGGACTGAGATTTGTGTGGTGTTGCTGGTGGAGTCTTGCTTGTAGCTGCCTGCTGACACTGCAGGTATCTCCCGCACTGTTACGTGATCACCTTCCGGTGCCCGAGAGCAGCTGAACTGGTGGTGTCACTAGCCCTGGCTTCCCTCTGGTGCAAGATGCATTCTCTGTCTCTTTCTCCGCTGGAGACATTTGCCCTCTACCTCTGGGGACCTCTTCCTCATATTGTAGCTCTCCTCTAAATCCTTCACAAAGACTTCTCTGAGCAGTTATGATTTTAGCAGCACTTCCTTTTTTTCAGTTGTCTGTTAAAACCTTTCCAGAGACCCAAATGGGGCTGGTGCTAGGCCCAAGAAAGTATAGATTAGAAAAATGAAGTCTAGGAGTGTGAGAACCTGTAACATCTCCTGTATCTCCTCACTTGAGGTCCATATGGGAGGCAGAGCTTTCACCATGCTCCGAGCTCTGCTGGTCCTTCACCAAGCGTGGCAATGGGGTGGAGAGGCCAGTGAAGGGCAGCAGGCACACTGAGTGCCGTCACATCTGTGTTTCCTTTCTGAAGTAACAGTGATCAACTAGGAATTTGTGATCAGCTAGGAATTTTGGCAGAATCTTTTGTGGATTTTTCTTGTGGAATTAAAACACATTGCAGGATTTTTGCCTTCTTGGCTCTGTTTTCTTCTTTTCTTGCCAGGATTCAAGAAGGGTAAGTAATTAAAACCTATGCAAAGAATGTGTCTGACAATTCATGTATCTGCCTGATGAGGAAACAGAGGTGACACTGCAGAGCTCCTGTAGCTTATGACCTTCGGTGGCAGGAGGGACCCCAGAGATTCGCTCCATGCCTGGGGAACCCCCTGAGAAGGGAGCTGTCACACTGGGGACTTAGACGTCGAGGACTAAACGCCTGATGTCCTCTGGCTGTGGATGTGCCACCACCGCATCCCACCGGGCCCCGGCGGGGCCTGGCCATCGCCGGAGTGACGGGCTGGTAGCCCCTGCAGGGCCACGGAGCCGCAGAGGAAAACGAGAACGGGNGGAGCGAGAGGCAGCCGCGGCGGGAGCCACCTGCGGGAGGCGCCGCTCCGCCCCCGCCCGCTCCGCCCCGCTCGGAGCGCGCCTCTGAGGGAAGGCGCCCGGCAGGAGGAGGGGGAGGCGCCCCCGAGCCCCGCGGAGGCGGCAGGAGGGATGGGATCGGCCCCGCCACCTGCCTGAGCGGCTCCCGGAGACGCCGCCGCGGGGAGTTGGTAGGTAGAGGGTCCCGTCGGCCGGGAGGGTGCTGCGGGGCGCGAGTCCGCCCGAGGACAAAGGGGCGGCGGGGGGAATGGCGAGGAGCCGCGGTCGTCCCTCGGTGTCCCGGAGCCGGCGTCTCACCTGCCGCGGAAGCGGGGCCGAGGGGAGCCCGGCGCTGCGGGGCACCGGCTGCGCGCTGCCGGCACCGGGCTTGCGGGAGCCGCTGTCCCGGCCGGGGCGAGGTCTCCGCCCAAAGCTTAATTTTTAACCCCGCTCACATCACCGGGATCGTACCCGGCGCCGCCTCCCCGGCGGCGGGCAGACAAAAGGGATATCGCGGCTTCTCGCCGGCCTCCGCTCCGGGTCCCGGCCAGCACCGCAGCCCGCTGGTGTCGGCGACTAACTTTGAAGGAGCCTCTTGTGAGGAAACAGCTGATAAAAAAATTCGCCTTTGCGGGGTTTCACGGTTGGGAGGCTTCAGAAGCAGCTCCCCGGAGGAGCCGCTGCAGTCCTCTGCTTTGGCTCATCACCGTGACTGGGAACATCGTTTTTTGGGAGTCGTTAAAGAGATTCGTGGCACGACCTCCTCAGTGAAGCGGTTGGTGGAGCCTGCGGCAGTCGTTGCCTCGCGGCCCGAACGGGGTCCCAGGGGTCAGTAAGGTCCTCACGGGGACGCCGCTTGCACGGCTGCCCCATCGCTCAGGTGGTTTGGTAGCCCTGGGGATGCAAATCCTTGCTTGCAGCTTCGCAGACTGAGTCAAGCTGACTGTCCCCAGCCGCCTGTAACACAGCTCGCTTTGATGCAGTGAAACCGAAGCTGCTTTCTGTGCAGAGAGAGAGAAAAAGAAAGGAAAGGAGGCAGTAAAATTATTCTATAACAGCTGGACTAAGTAGTAAACACATAAAGTGATCTCTTTCCTCTGCGCCATACCTGNAGTATAGATTAGAAAAATGAAGTCTAGGAGTGTGAGAACCTGTAACATCTCCTGTATCTCCTCACTTGAGGTCCATATGGGAGGCAGAGCTTTCACCATGCTCCGAGCTCTGCTGGTCCTTCACCAAGCGTGGCAATGGGGTGGAGAGGCCAGTGAAGGGCAGCAGGCACACTGAGTGCCGTCACATCTGTGTTTCCTTTCTGAAGTAACAGTGATCAACTAGGAATTTGTGATCAGCTAGGAATTTTGGCAGAATCTTTTGTGGATTTTTCTTGTGGAATTAAAACACATTGCAGGATTTTTGCCTTCTTGGCTCTGTTTTCTTCTTTTCTTGCCAGGATTCAAGAAGGGTAAGTAATTAAAACCTATGCAAAGAATGTGTCTGACAATTCATGTATCTGCCTGATGAGGAAACAGAGGTGACACTGCAGAGCTCCTGTAGCTTATGACCTTCGGTGGCAGGAGGGACCCCAGAGATTCGCTCCATGCCTGGGGAACCCCCTGAGAAGGGAGCTGTCACACTGGGGACTTAGACGTCGAGGACTAAACGCCTGATGTCCTCTGGCTGTGGATGTGCCACCACCGCATCCCACCGGGCCCCGGCGGGGCCTGGCCATCGCCGGAGTGACGGGCTGGTAGCCCCTGCAGGGCCACGGAGCCGCAGAGGAAAACGAGAACGGGGAGAAGGAAAAAAAAAGGAAAAAGGTTTTCCTCCGGAGATAAATGGAAACGTAAGTGAGAGGGGACAAGAAAGAGTAGGTGGGGCCCCGCATGGTGCATTGGGTTGCGGCCCGCGGTGGGCGGCCTGCGCGGCGGGACCCGGCCCGGGGCTTTCAGGCGGCGGGACGNCCGCTGCAGTCCTCTGCTTTGGCTCATCACCGTGACTGGGAACATCGTTTTTTGGGAGTCGTTAAAGAGATTCGTGGCACGACCTCCTCAGTGAAGCGGTTGGTGGAGCCTGCGGCAGTCGTTGCCTCGCGGCCCGAACGGGGTCCCAGGGGTCAGTAAGGTCCTCACGGGGACGCCGCTTGCACGGCTGCCCCATCGCTCAGGTGGTTTGGTAGCCCTGGGGATGCAAATCCTTGCTTGCAGCTTCGCAGACTGAGTCAAGCTGACTGTCCCCAGCCGCCTGTAACACAGCTCGCTTTGATGCAGTGAAACCGAAGCTGCTTTCTGTGCAGAGAGAGAGAAAAAGAAAGGAAAGGAGGCAGTAAAATTATTCTATAACAGCTGGACTAAGTAGTAAACACATAAAGTGATCTCTTTCCTCTGCGCCATACCTGTGTTGCTGACACGTGTCAAAATACGTGCTGTGCCCACTGGGTGCCTTAACAGACAGTACCGGAGAGTTTCGGGCTTTCCGAGACATCTCGCAGCCCTTAGCTCAGCCTGTAAGGGAGCCTGACTCTCACACCACCCTCGGCATCGCGGGCAGGCTCATGGAGATGCTCGGGTTTAATGGCAGCAAGGCTTCTGTAATTCCTGCAGCTCGACTCAGTTGTTTTTGCTGTGTTTTAACAAGTTTGTGACTAAGAAAAGCAGCACAGGTATTTTGGCACGGTGGTGACAATGATTTAGTTCACCTTTATAAATTTTTTGAGGCAGATTTTTCTCTCTTGCTGTCTTGGTTTTCTTTCTTCCTTCTCTTTTTTTTTTTTTTTTTTTTTTTTTTTTTTTTTTTTTTTTTTTAATCTTAATCATTCTGGCTTCCAGCACTGTGGAAAAATTTTCTTCATTTCAAAATGTAATGGAGACCATTTGGTTATTCTATTAGGTTCATGGGCTTCCATACTGGATGTTCCAAGATTTATTTTTATTTAACCATCTATTACAAGAACCACCTCTGAGGTAGGGAACTCCTCCAGAAAAATGAGTTGCTTATTAGATTCATGCCCATCCCAAATGAGGCTACTCTCTTGCACCAACATCTATCTCAGGGCATGAGTGCTACCCACCGCAGGCAGGGAGATGTGTCTGTGTGTGTTTCAGCAGTGCGGGGAGCCCTGGGGAAGCTGTCACTGTTTCCATTCTCTAAACAATTTTAATGCCATTAGCAAGTGTGATTATGTACAAACCGCTTTCTAGGGGTTTCCTAGGCTGGATATCAGAGCAGGGCTTTGTACTGAGTCAAAGGGTGGGTTGAGTTTATGACACAGTTTAAATAGAAACAGAAGAGCAGTGCTACAGTAGAGCAGGATGGGTTTGTGATAACTGCTCAGGGAAGTACTCACTAGTTTGTTTGGTTTGAGAGCATCTTTAAGGGTCACCCACAAGTAATGAGCCGAATGTAGAGAGTTTGGATCCTGCTTTTTGTTTCTTATTATTAAAAAAAAAACAAAAACAAACCAACAACAAAGAACCCCCCCAAAAACAAACAAACAAAAAACCCCAACAACAATTAAAAAATAGAAGAGGCTAACTGGTAGGTCTGTCTTTAAATTCAGGCTACTTTTAAAATAACTTTATCTTTCTGCTTAACCATTTATTTTTGAAAGAGGCACAGTCTACTTTGAAGAAGTACAATCCACTAACCTGGCATCTTGTTACAGAGAAGACATTTATTCTATTTGTTGTAGCCCAGAGCTGATTTATTATCAGTTATGTCTTTAAGGAGTTCAGTAAATGTCTTGATTTGTGAGCGTGGTTTAGCTTCTATAGTCAGATATAAGCTCACAAATGTATTTTATTGTTCAATTTAGCAACATTTTAAATAATAGATGAGTTCTGCAGCTGATGAAAGGCTGTTTAATTCCATATATCTGCCGTGTAATCATAGCACAGAAGCAGCAGGGGAAAGGTGTGGGAAGGCTTGCTCAGAGACATAAAGTGGAGCAAGTGGTACTTTACAGAGCACGACACAGACACGGATACCATCTTCTGAAGCCTTTGTTGGGGACCAGCTTGAGTCCCAGCTCCTGGTTTGTTTTCTCCACAGGGCGGCTGCCCTCTGCTGTCTAAAACTGCCTTTCCATCCCTCGTGTTGCTCTAGTGGTGATGGTGGCGAAATTAGGAGGACAGGTTGCAGGGACAAGTAATTTCTCAACCCTGCTGATGCTTTCGGAGGAAGCAGAGAAGTTGTTACGCACGAGTCGTGTCGTCAGGTCGCTGTGCTGACAGGCACAAGGGAATCTTGCTGCTTGTGCAAATAACAACCGACAAGACACTTCTAATTTTCCCCAGCTGGCTAAATAAACTAGCCAAAGGCCAACAGCACCGGCTCAGTTAGCATGAGTGATTTTTTAGATCCAAGAAGTGGCTTCAGTGGTGCAGTTTAGACAAAAGTTTCCATCAATCAGGAAAGCTTCAGATGTCATTTGCGGGAATAATTTTGGTGTGAAGCAGATGAGCACAGACTGCTTATAAACACATGCTGCTAATGATGGGATCTGCCACCTGACGCATAGCATAACCGATTTAGTCCATTCTCAGCTTCTAAAAGCCCAGTAAACATTTCTGTGCACAGTCCTCACTGTCACAAGTAGGACAGTTAGCAACTCACGTATGCTGGTGTATACTGTGTCTGTGGGGATGGAGTGATACAATTTATCCCTGTTCCCTTCTGTTTCTCTAGTCACTGTTCTACTGCAAGTTCATTCGATGTACAGCAAGTGTTCCTTGGGCCATCCTTATACTGACGTGAGGCTATCTCATTTCATAGCTTGCAAAAAACAGTCACATCCAACGTTAATCTCTGATGTGGAAGGAACCAAAGGAGCTGATGGTTTTCTGTAAACACATAAGCAAGTACATTTTCAGGACATCCCAAATGATGCAAATCTGATTAATGTTTAAAATGAGTTGTATTTCCCAGCATGACTCGCCCATTAGGTATAAAGCAACATTTTCTGAAGGGCTTAATCCTTCTAGAAAAAAAGATGTTTCATTTTAAATGTATGCTGTTTGTTAAGGAACAAGAATTACCAACAGAATCTCTGGTCACTTCTGAAAGAGTCAATGCTTGCTTCCGTGGACATCATAACATCATCTTTGTTCACCCACACTTGGCTTTTTTTGGAATGGAAATGTTTTGATATCCAGAGTGAGTTAATTAGTGTATTGAACATTGTGTACTTTAATTATAGCCTCCATTCCCAAAGAGGATGCTACCAACAGTGGAGTATCTGAGTTTATACTTTACCAGTCTGTATCTTCTGAAGTCTTTCTTTTAAGAGCAGCTTAGGGATGGAGTAGACTCGAAACACAAAACCAGGGATGGAGTAGATGCAAACCACAAAAATTATTGAGAGAGAATTATTTTACTTTTTTAGATAGCTGTGGTCATCTCCTGTGTGGTTTGCTTTGGTTTACTGCTTTGAGGTATTTCAGGAATGATCCTGCAGTTGTGATCAGTGTAACCTCAGCAGGGTTTTAAATATGTGTAAGCTCAACATAATCTTGAAGTTTTGTTTAACTAATCTTCGCATGAGGGAGATGCTGCCTGCCTTCTTGCCCAGGGTGCACTGCCTCCTGCGGCGGTTCAGCTGTATGGCTGATTTTCAAATACACTGGAGTTGCACGTTTTCTTGACACAGTGCTAGTGCACGCTGTTCTCTGCAGTTTGAGGCAGTCTACCTGTGGTTTATAAACACATCTACAGTCCCGTTTGCCTCCTTCTGCTCAGAGGGGGTTGTTTTGCATTTCTAATTAATTGAGTTTATAAAGGAATAAGCCAGTATGTTTTCCGAAAGATTCCCTCAAGAACTGCAAACCTACTTCATTAGCTGGCTTTCAGTAATCATATTGCCCTTTCTCACATAAGCTTAGGGAAGAGTAAATGTTACATGGAGCAGAAACCTTCCTCTGGTATGAGTTGCAAGGGGAAGCAAGTCTCCCGTGTGATCACATGCTGCAACCCAGCTTCTGTCCAGGCTGTCATTCTCTTGATGTCTGTGGCTAAGACAGCAAATAGTGTGAAGTGATTTAAAGAGCTCTCTCAGTGAAGCCAGAACATAGGTGAGAACTTTCAGATAATGCTGTAATATAGCCAAAGTAAGACACATCTACTCTTTGCAGGAGCCGTGAAGGAATTTACCAGGAGCCTGAATTTTCTTGACACTGCATGCAGACAAATGCCAGAACTTCCCACTGATGCCAGCTGGGAATCGGTGGCTCAGCACACCTAAGGGTTAAATGCCCTGCGCTTCAGTGTTAGCCTGGGACACTCATTTCAGGGTACAGGTTAAGATTTGACACTGAGAAATCCAAGGTACTTACTGACAGTTGGCTCTGTTCTGATCACTCAACCCTTATTGTATTACACTTGGTTAGGAAGCCATTGCTTAGTGTGGCAGAGTAGTGTGCTTGAGTGTGTAACTGGGCTTCCTTTTGATTTCCACAGAACAGCGTTCAGAATGGCAGGCTTGTCCACTTTAATCCTCCTGTTGTGTGCTGCTAAAGATGTGATGCCCTCCAGTTCTCACTGGAAGCCAACTTGGCCATCTTACAGAGTTCCAGTTATCCTGCCACAGTCTACCCTTAACTTGGACAAACCCCAGTTCGATGCTGAAGCCAGACTGCAAGTGGTGTCTCCCTGTGGCCCAGCATGCCACAAAAGTTCTCCACTGCCAACTTATGAAGAAGTGAAGAACTACCTGTCCTATGAAACCCTGTATGCTAATGGTAGCCTCACTGAAACTGAGGTGGGCATCTATATTTTGAGCAACAGCGGTGATGGGTCTCAAGGCAAATCTCGAACTAAGAGGCAGATCTATGGCTATGACAGCAGGTTTAGCATTTTTGGGAAAGACTTCTTGTTGAATTATCCCTTCTCCACCTCAGTGAAGCTGTCCACAGGTTGTACGGGGACACTGGTGGCTGAAAAGCACGTTCTCACTGCTGCTCATTGCATCCATGATGGCAAGAGTTATGTCAAAGGAGCTCAGAAACTGCGGGTGGGGTTCCTAAAGCCCAAACTGAAAGATGGCAGCAAAGGAGCCAATATCACCAACTCAGCAATGCCTGAGAAAATGAAATTCCAGTGGATCCGAGTGAAAAGGACACATGTCCCTAAAGGGTGGATCAAAGGCAATGCCAATGACATTGGCATGGATTATGACTACGCCCTGCTGGAGCTGAAGAAGCCTCATAAAAGAAAGTTTATGAAAATAGGTGTAAGCCCACCGGCAAGGCACTTGCCTGGAGGGAGGATTCACTTCTCTGGCTATGACAATGACCGTCCAGGAAACCTGGTTTACCGTTTCTGCGATGTCAAAGATGAAACGTATGACCTGCTGTACCAGCAGTGCGATGCCCAGCCGGGTGCCAGTGGGTCTGGGGTGTACGTAAGGATGTGGAAGAGGCAGAATCACAAATGGGAGCGTAAAATTATTGGAATATTTTCAGGCCATCAGTGGGTGGACATGAACGGCACCCCACAGGATTTCAATGTAGCTGTTCGCATCACACCCCTCAAATATGCACAGATCTGTTACTGGATCAAAGGCAACTACCTTGACTGCAGGGAAGGATAAAAACAATGAAACTCCTTGAAAGCACTTAATGACTGGTTTTAATTACTCATCTGAGGAGAGGCTAAACTTCTGCTGCAAATATGTGTGATAGGCTCTTGTTAACATTGGGATCTCATACATGCAGCTTTTCAAGCAAGCCGCTTTGTTCTTAGGACAGGGGCTATGTGATACTGTCATTACATCTCAAAACTGGGGAGAAAAGGCATCTGCTGGGTGGGGAAGGAGCAGGTGGACTTGCTGAATTTGCAGCTGAGCAACTGAAGATCAATTAGGGGCGGATCAGTAAACTATGAAATCAGAACCGTCTCCAAAGAATCTTGTAAAAGAGACTCTGTTGACTGTCTCATGCCTGCAATGTTTGTTTTAATAAATCCTAGGATTAGTAGAAATGCTTTGATCTGAACTTTTAAAGGAAAATATTTCTATGCTGTTGGGGGCCGAAGAGTGGCATTTAATGGTGTTTGCAACCCAAACATTACAGTTCTGTGTTCCTGCATGAGAAAGGGAGAGTGAAAAGGGCAAGGCATGCACTGTGGGAGATGAATGCCACACAAATAGCGCAAAGGGTAAATAACTGCATAACACTTCTAACTTTCTTTTGCCCTGAGTGATTTATGATTTTATTAGTAACATAGTTAATAAAAACACTTTTTGAGCAAACAGACCGTGACATTGCAAGGACTTGACTGTGAAGATGATGTTGATCATACATGCAATGCCATTGCATCCTGCTCTGGGAAATACAAATCATATGTGGGCTTTAACTTTTATAGCAGCTGGGACATGCCCTTCCGCCTTGCAGGATCCCCATGAATATGCATTAGAGAAAGCGTACAGGCACAGAGGCTTATTTTCTGTTATAAACCTGCTAAGATCTTTTAAGCAAAATTTTGTGTCAGCAAGTCAGATTTTCAGAGAGGAAGCCTGTCTTTGGTCTGGCTGGCCATTTGACTTGCTGCCTGCAAAGCAGGCAAATTCTACTGAGTTTCACCCCTTTTCATTGAAGGTCCATGTTGTTTTACCTAAAAATACGCCAGGTGGAGGGACCCTAGATCTTTAAGTGTGTCTCTATTGTATCCGTTTGACAGTGTACTTTGCGTGACATCTTGACTTCTGTGTGTGTTGTTTGGGACAGGAATCCTCCTCCTCACTAGATTGTTGCGTTACAAATAGTTCTTGGCAAATGCACAGTTCAGCAATGCTGTAGCTGGAATAGAGCCATGTTATAGGATATAATCTGAGTTTGCTGTGAAGTGATGCTCTGCTCTTACAGATCATAGAATTGTTTCAGTTGGAAAAGACCTCACTGAGTCCAACCATTGACCTGACACCCCCATGGTCACTAAATCATGTCCTGAAGTGCCATGTCTACACATTTTTCTAACAACTGCAGGGATGGTGACTCCGCCAGCTCCCTGGGCAGCCTGTTCCAATGCCTGACCACTCTTTCGGTGAAGAAGTTTTTCCCATAATATCCAATCTAAATCTCCCCTGGCACAATTTGAGGCCATTTCCTCTTGTTCTATCACTTGATACTAGGGAGAAGAGAACAACACCCACTTTACTATAACCTCCTTTCAGGTGGTTGTAGAGAACTAACTGTGACTTATTTTTTTGCTAGAGCAGAATTAGAGTTTAAAACAAGAACTGCCCTTTATAGGTAAAATCAGAGCAGCCAAATACTTGCAGCTCAGCAGTGTTGGGAAGTCCATGTAGTCTGTACAGAGTTTCTCAGGTGGGTCATGCCACTGTACTGCAGTTACATGGTTACATACATACTACCACGCCAATATTGCTATTTCACTCAGGAGGATAGACACTGGCTCCAGTTCCAGCTTCTCTTCCATCTGTTTCTCAATGTCTCCTGAAGCTTGCCTGTGGTGCTTGGTGCAGTGGGGCGAAGGCAAGTCCCTAGCGTGAAACAGCAGAGCTGGGAAGGAATGTATCTAAGCAGAGCTTCCCCATGCTATACAAAGAAAATGTTAGTTCAACTAAGCCTCTCCTCCCCTCTACTAATTACTATGGCATTTTTAAACATATGCCTGATGGTGCTTTATCTTTGTGATGGCTTTGGCTCTAGTTCTGAGAACCATTTTTTGCTAGAGCTGCCTATGATTTGTATTTTTATAGGTGCAGCATATAAAAACATGGACCCTCATGTGGGCTTTTGGTGCACTCAGATACAAGCAGTTACTAATGCTTCAAAGTATGAATAATCACCATATGTATCTGATGGTCTTTTTCTGCCTTTTTATTTTAATTTACTTTATGTCTGTTATCTGGAGCACTTTTTGTTTGAATGTATCACAGTGAATAAAGAAAAGTTATGAATTTCAATGCAGACATTCTTGTATTTGTACTGTACTTGGGTTCCACTTTCAATCTCCTTTCAGTTACATATTTTGAAAGACATTCAGTGACAGGCATCTGCCTGTATTAATATCCTCAGTGCTGTTTATTTTCCTTCAGTTTCCTTTTGTCTCTGTCTTTTATAGAAGTGGGGTTTTTTTGTTTTGTTTGGTTGGTTTTTTTGTTTGTTTTTTGTTTTTGGTTGGGTTTTTTTAGTAGGCTTAATTACTCTGTGTCTTTGGACAGTAATAGCCAATTGAGCTTTCATTTAATTGTTGTATTTCCAAAGCCAGTCATGAGCTCAGATTAGTTAAAGCTGAAAATAGCCTATTAGACTAAAGAGTCACATTTTTCCATTAACTTGAGAGTCACTAAACTATTGAGAAATTTTAACCAGTCAAGTCCATCTTCTGCTTGATACATTAAGAAAGAATTTCCTTTGAAGCCAATAATAAGACTCACTTTTTTTTTTTTTTTTTTTTAAGGCACACTGAAGTACAGAAATGTTTTACATTTTCATCTGGGAATTGCTATCCACGCATATTTCACAGAATCACAGAATTAACCAGGTCGGGAAAGACCTCTAAGATCACCAAGTCAAACCTATCACCTAACACCTTCTAACTAACTAAACCATGACGCTAAGTGCCTCATGCAGCCTCCTCTTAAACACCTCCAGGGATGGGGACTCCACTACCTCCCCGGGCAGCCCATTCCAATGGCAATCACTCTTGCTGTGAAGAACTTCTTCCTAAAGATTGATTTCTGCATAAAGGTGATTTCTGCATATGCACATTAAGTCATGTGGGCTTGAGAGCATCAGCCCTGGTTTATGGAATGTATTTCCCATTGACTGGTCCCGTGTTCTTAACTGCTTCATTGCACTGTAGACCGAGATCCCTTTTTCTCTCTAGATGACTGGCAGAGTTGTGCAGAGAGCAAACAAGCTTCAGTAACATGAGCAAGTGTAGTTTTTTTGAAAAATGGATGTATGTAGCCAGTTTTGTGTAATCAGTGGTGGGAGAGTCTCTTTCTAGTGTACACCCTATGCAAACACTCCAGATTGTTTTCGGAAAGAAAAGGAAATCTCAGATAAGGTGAGCAGAATTGTTGTGCTAAAGCTCAACATTGTTTCACCTGGGCCCACCTGAGCTGATGGTAATTTTGCACCGTATTCATCGAGTCGGGTTGGGCCATTGCTCAGGCAGGTTTGGAAACTGCGTTCAGAGTGGATTTGCTTTGATGCTGGAAACAGGGCTTTTTGAAAAACAGACATTTAAACTGTTTGGGAGAGCTGTGCAGGCAGGGTAGTTCATCCAGGAAATGCAAAGAGCTGAATTATGTAGCAGCATGACTCTAGAAATTTACTGCCCAACTGATCATGATCATGATTGCTGATAATCCGCAGTCCTGAACCAAGTGCCACATTATTCTCGTATTTAAGGCAGAACAGCAGACGGCTAGAGAGGGGCTGCTTTGCTTGTGAATAGAAAGGATTAAAGTCTGCTACTCATGTGCCTTTAAGAGGCTGACGTAAGAAGAATTCTAGTTAATGTGATGTAAGTCCCACAGAAGACAGTGCTGGAGATATAAAGTGAAGTATCGAGAAAGCACAGACCATGCCAAGCTCTTCCAGAGCACGCAGTGAACTTCGTCTGCTGAAGACTGCAGAATATCATCAAGTTTCTTTCTCAGAGGAAAGGTATTTTCCTTGCGTCTGTAGTTCTTTTGCAGCTGAATTCCCAGGCCTGCCTGTTTAGAGGGCAGCCCTCGTCTTAAAAGTTGCACGCTGAACTCCAAGCAAGTATAATACATGCTTGAAATTCTTGTCCGTGTTTCACTTAATCTGCCATTTGTTAGCAGGCTTTGGTAGTGTGCCAATGCAATATGCATAGGCCTGGAGAAGGGAATCTTTCAAAGAGTGGATGAAGTATGATGGGTGGGTAAAACCTTCCCTACTTTCCTGCACTAGAAAGGAAGCACGGAGGGAGCAAAGTGGTGGAGAAGAACGAAAGGGCAGAAAGGGAGCAAGATTCCCAGGAATGGGTTGCTGCGTACATGCACCTGTGTGGAAGGACATCTCTGCAGTGGTGTTCTAAAAAATACCTTTTGCTTCTGTTCCCTCTTCTGCTGGGTACGGAAGAAAAACCTGTGAGTACACTAAGCCTCTTGAAATCAGTGCATAAATGCCAAATCTGAGGCTGGTGTTTGGTACCCATGTGTGAAATGTTTAGGCTATGACTTGTCTGTAGGTCCACGAGAAAAGTGTGCCAATAACACTAGAATTAGGAACCTGATCTTTTCACACACAGAATCACAGAAACATCCAGGTTGGCAAAGCCCCTCAGGATCACCAAGTCCAACCTATAAACTCCTATACAAGATTCACCCTAAACCATATCCCTAAGCACCACATGCAAACGACCCTTCAACATATCCAGGGTGGGTGACTCCACCACCTCCCTGGGCAGCTCATTGCAGTGTCTTTTCCTCTCAGAAGATTTTTTTTTTTTCTTATTTCACATGATGACTGTTAGGTTACCTGTACTTTGTGCCTGCTGTTAAAGGGTATGTGGGCTTTTATAGGTAAATGATTAAACAAGAGAAAAGAAACAGCACGACCCAAACACTTTTATCAACACTGATTATTCCCAGAATAAAACCATTAGTGCTTTGGGTGTGTATTGATTTTGAATATAATGGGAATAATTTGAGTCACGGAGCAGGCTTATACTGTTTCTGTCTAAAGATCCCTAACAGTAATTAAGTGATTGTGGTTTAAGGGGAGACAAAGAATGTTCATCTGCAAGTGTTTAATGGGTAGTGTTCATTTCTTTTGTTGTTTTTACAATAAGTTCCATGTAAAAGATAAGTATGCATCAACAGAGATCTACAAGAAGTTATACAATTTTATTATTGGTATTATGGTTTATCAACAGCATTCAGCAAAATTCTCTTGTCCAAAAGTCACGTTTTACCTGAATTTACTGCACTCTCTTTCATTCCAAATGGTGCACACAGGGATTTGTTTTGTTGTTGGTAGGGAAAGGAGCATGAGAGGAGGTATAGAATCATGGAATGATTTTATTCGGAAGTAACATTAAATGTCATCTAGTTCCAACCCCCTTACCATGGACAAGGATATCTTCCACCAGATCAGGTTCCTGAAAGCTTCACCCAACCTGGTCTTGAGCACTTCCAGAGATGAGATGTCTGTAACATCTCTAGGCAATCTGTTCAGTGCTTCACCACCCTCATAGTGAAGAATTTTTTCCTAATGTCTAATCTAAATCTACCCTCTTCCAGTTTGAAACCATCACCCCTCACCCTACACTACATTCTCTGATAAGAGTCTGTCCCTCCCTTTCCTGCAGGCCCCCTTTCAATACTGAAAGGCTGCTATAAGGTCTCCATCACCAAAGTGTCAACTGACCGTGGGACCAGAGGCTACAGAAACAGGTGGAGTAACAGAGGCTTTCTGGACTCCATTGTTTCACAAAAGCTTCACTCAGCTAATAAGCGTAGGGTGGAAGAAAATGTCACACTGGACTTCATCCTGCACCCACCAAAGTCTGCTATTGTGTTGGGTGGGAGCAGGATCCATGCGCAAAGGGATCTGACACACAGCTTAAATGTCACCAATCGTGTGGGAGAACTTCTCTCCAGCCAGTCCTTCTGAGGGATCATTGTGGGCAATGAAAGGGCAGGAAAGGCTTTTCCAAGCGTGTGGGTGGCAGAAAGCAGCCCTTCATTCTGGGTGCACATCAGATGTGTGGAAAACTCTGAAACGTCTTTGCCCTGAAGTAAAGTGTTAGGCTGAGTGAGCTCTGGAGGTGGAAGGACAGCAGCTGAGCTCCACAGGACCCCTCCTCACACTTAGAGATGTCTCTGGCTATGGTCAAGCAGAAGGGGCATTGTCACACTCTCAGCGTCTGGATGAACCACTCGGTGCCTGCCACCTGCCTCCCATGGGAATGAATTATTTAACAGGAAGAACAATAAAAAATGAGAGACTAACCTGAAAGCAAGCTGTGAGCATGATTCAAGCAGTATTTCTGATGAAATAACTATTCCCAAATGTGTACCTGGGGATACTTCTGGGTTTAATATGTATCTGGGGCCACTGATGTTGTTGTCAATGCTAAGAATGTTAACTGCCTGGGCTGGACTCAAGCCTCTGGATGCTGTGGAGATATCTGCATTAGAAATCACATTTCTCAATCTTCACCATCATAACAGACTTTGTATCTCTTTGGTTGCTTTTGTTCCCACTAGACCTCATTCAGGAAACACAATCCCCTTTTAAGTGCACGATCTTTGCAAAACAAAATATCTTTAGGTATTTCTCAGTAATCAGCTCCCCGAGTTCTTCCTGTGAGATATTCTCGCTGCTCTTCCCAGCTTCATGTCATCAGTAGATTTCGTTGATGGTCCTTCTTGTGCAAGTGTTACTGGTGAATGTATTTAGCCAAGACAGACTAAAAGCGATGCCTGAGAAACTGCTTGCAACCATTCTCTACCCTGACGCTGCCCCTCTCAGCACCTTTTGTCTCTACTTCAACCAGATGCTTTTGCTAATGATTCCCTGTATGGCATCATTTGAATTGCTTTGCTGAAATCCAGTTAGATGAGGTCCATGCAGACCAATTATTATAAATTAAATTGTTGCTTGAACAATGCTAAGGATCTGCAAGAAATTATGTGCAAAATAAATGTCCTGTTTCCTCATGCTCTCTTCAGTTCTTATGTTAATATTCACCAGAAAGAAATACTTCTGCAATCACAATTATCATTTCAGGGAACAGCTTTTAGTGTGCTATTACCAATGTAACTGGAGGTCTTACGGGACAAAAGCTCAAAGTTATCTAGGTTTCAAGCCTAGGAAAAAGCTGTATACATTTATGAGTACTAAGGTCTAATCCAGAACATAAACACGTATTGGTTCTCTTTCTTCATGGAGCTGATTGTCTAGAAGCTGATAAACCACAGACAAAGCCTAAGGACAAAACTCTGATTTTTCATCTCTCTATAGCTGCCTTATTTGCATCAATACTAATTTGAGCAGATACAACATCTTTAGCATGATGATGATAAAACAGCTCATTCTTTTGATCTCAGATAAAACACCATTTAAAAAAAAATTAAGCCAAGAATCATAAAATCTACTGTCATAATATCTTCCTCTGCACTTGAAAGGGCTGTGAGACATCTGAAAATAAAAGAATCTTTTCTTTTGCCCTATAAAAAAAGTGTTGCTATCTTTTTCCTCCCAATGGTGACTCTTTCAGTCTTGAAAGATTACAAAACTAGTCTGTGAAAACAATTTATGGAAGGCTTTAGTACAAATCCTCTGCTTAAGATATAAAATATTTTGCATATTTGAATGGAAGAGTTAAATCTGGCATTAAAGTTATGAATATGCTCTTTTGGAGCTGCTGATGATGGAAAGGACAGTTTGCTGCATCACTATCTTGACTCAGAAGAGTCTTCAGCACTCAAGGGTGCATGAGGACCCATATTTGCCCCACTACAGGGCAGCAGGAGCAGCCTAGGTAGTCCTGGGTGTTTGGCATCAATCTGGGATTTGTGGTTTCCAGCATCATCATGGTACAGCAGCCAGAGTCATGTATCCATCTGACCTGAGAAAGTCCTGTTTGAGCACTCTTAGGTTTGACTACAATACTTCCCTAGCTTCTTCATGGGTTATTTGGTTTGGGGATTTCATAGAATCATAGAATCACAGAATGTCAGGGGCTAGAAGGGATCT